>JAQHUG010000829.1:19716-76013 GCA_028555095.1 Dicrostonyx torquatus | reverse complement strand
AAAAAAAAAAAAAAAAAAAGAAAGAAAGAAAAGATAGGCTGACCAAACCCTAGAAATCTTACCAGTGTGTTATACAAGCTGATGTCCACCTCTAGACCACTTCTTAGATGGAAGAACTTCACAATGGGCACCTTGGCTGTTGTGATGGGCAGGATGTTCCTCAGGCCTAAGAGGGAGTAAGACACAGGATTACACACACTGGGCAGAGGCGATTCTCATGCTGGTGGCTCCATGATAAACAAAAGCTAATGTGAACTGCCCCATTGAATTCATCACAACTAATCAACAAAGTCTGCTATGAGTAACTAAATGTCTTCATCTATTAAGCACACTGATATTTGAATCACAAGAACCAAAAAGTCCACTGTCCTCCACAAACCAACTGACCCATGAGAAGCAGCAAGTGTGTGTGCCCTGGGGTGGGGGCGTTTCCACAGGAGCTACCGGAGCTTGCATTCATTAAGTCCCACTACACTTTCCATCTGATTACTGTGTCCATGCTTGACACAGTGGTCACCACTTAGCTAGAAACAATGGCTGGAAAGGAAGGAATGACTTTCAGTAGAGCTAGACTTTGGACAAGCTGAAGTAGGGGAGTGAAGGACATTTACCTGGCAAGGAAAGTGGCACAAAAAGGCTTCAGGGCCCTTCCATGACACTGTGTGGCCTTGAAAACGGACTCGAGGGAAAGGAAAATGTGTTATAAGTAACAGGAGGAAACTGAGGAGAATTATCCTTGAGGACAAAGCCGTCAATGAGCGGGCGCAAGTACTGGAGAATCATGGAGCACAGAGTTGAACCAAGTTCCTGGTGAACAACAACCAGAGGCACAGGGACAGAGGCAGGGCGACTCCTCTACAGACATGACTGGACAGAGGAGCTTCTGTCCTAACAACAACCACTGAGCATGGTTTGTCTTACAAAATATACACTGAGGATGCTTAGGACACGACAGTCTACCTCAACCCAGGTGATCAGAAGACCGAGAGCAAACAAGGGTGAGTTTACAGTCATCGTCAAAATCCAGCTCAGTCCTGAAAATTAAAAACTGTCAAATCTAGGAACTTTGGTTTCTTTGCATAATCTGAGAATCCAATCAAAACTTATCTTTAGAGATGGACTCTTACTTGAAGAAAGTATCTTTTCAATATACATAGGAAATTGTGTCTTTATGTGTGTGCATACCCAGGAGTGTGTCCACAAGAACAGGGGCCATGTTGCTCATCCTCACTCTTTACTATTAGAACAGAAGTTTAAGAGATTAAATTAATGTTTAAAGAAAATATTGTGTCAAGTGTGGTGGCTTGTACCTGCAATCCTAGGCAGTCAGGAGGCTGAGGCAAGAGTTTTGAGTTCAAGGCTATATTAGACTCTGTCTCAAAAACAAGAACTCCTCCCAAACAAACAAAAACTCCCAAACAAACTCAACCAAAACTAACCAATTAATCAGCTAACCACTCCACCCAGCAAACAGCCAGGCATGATGGTGCACAACCATAATCCCAGAGTGAGTTTGAGGCTAGCCTAGGTTACATGATTAAGGCAGAGCTAACATTGGACTTCTGTGGTTGGTAGAGTGCTTGCCTCTAATGATCAAGGCCTCAAACTCTATCCCCACCAACAGACAAGCAAGCAAACAAACATACACTTTCACTATTTGGGTCCACAGCTGCCCCCAAGAGCATTTCTGGTTTGTATGTCATTTGCTGGACCTACACATTCTATCGCTCTAACTACTGGAAACTATCTACAACAGTTTTCTAGATCTGTGATGAGAATCAAGCTATGTTAAGCATCTTGTTTACAGTTCAGTTTGTTGTGCAGAAGGGGATGCAAACTCAATTCACCAGGTCTCTATGCTCTTTACCATACGTCACGGGCTAGCAATGTCTACAGTTGGATTCACATGTAAGGCAAAATGAGTTAAATCTCTCACCTGCCTTGAATATGTTTTGACCAAAACAAGATAATTAGCATCACCCACACAGGCATTACTACTGGTTCTCTTCGATATTAGACTATATTTTAATGACACTAACATTACATATATTTACAAATGAGAAGGCATACTTTCTCATTGGCACGAATAAATTCTAAGTATATATAACACACACACAAAAAGGACTTTTAAAAAAATGTATAGTTACCTGAATGCTTTCTGAGGACTCTCGCCAGTTCCTCAATAGTTCTTACGCAGTCTAACCCCTGCAGCAAAGGCACAAAAAAATGGAAGCTAAATCAGAAAACAAGCTGGACCTGTTGGCACATACCTGTAATCTTAGCTACTTGGGAGACTGAGGTAAGGCAGTCAACAATTAAAGGGCTGTCTGGGCTGCATAGTAAGTTCAAAGCCAGCCTGGGTAACTTAGTAAGATTCAGGGGAAGGGCTGGGGCTGGAACACAGTGCTAGAGTGCTTCTCTAGCTTGTGTGAGTCCCTAGGTCAGACACAAAGCAGAGCAGCAGCAAGCAGGAGGCAAGGCCCTGCACTGCGACCGTTCCTATCACCTTCACAGACAGGGAGGGGCATTACAAACCATTTTCCTTCTGATTTTTATTTGTGTGCACACACATGTCAGGACATTACATGTGTGAATGAGAGCATGCATGTTAGAAAACAACTTTTCAAGAGTCCGCTTCTTTCCCCACTGTGGGATTCTGGCACAGGACCTGAGTCATCAGAGTTGGCATGGAAGCACTTTTAACCTGCTGAGCTGTCTCATCAAGCCCAATTTCAGATGGCTTTTATGTCCCTTTCAGTGGAGTGTCAATTACTGTACACACAAAACACCCTAAAGATATGCAAACCTCTAAACATGTCTTAACTGCTTTTGGATGTACAAGAGCCAAAATCAGAACTTCCAGAAAGGTCTTTGAGCCATGAGAACATTCTCACTTTGAAGACTACCTTAGGTATGGATATGCACGAGGGCTTCTGGACTTTGTCTCATTTATGCTGGCTGATCTGCACACAGTTTAATTGAGAGCTGATGGCTTGTTGTTCAGGTTACTAGTCCCCCGTGGGACTAGTCAAAATTAAAGTCACACAGTAATCTGGATGGTATTTTGGCCAAGTCATACTTTATGTTTGTGTTGTTTTCCAGACCAAGTCCCTCTGTGCAGCCCAGGCTGATCTCAGATTCAAGGCCTTCCTGTTTGTGACTCTCAAGTTTTGGGATGCAAGCACATACCACTCTGCCTCGTGACCCCTGTCTGTGTGAGTTCTTCTGATGGGTATACAGACCCTACGACATATTTAGGGCTTCAGAAATACTGTCAAAAGTAGTGTCTAAAACACATTAATGACAGTCAACATTGAGGAGACATAGTGGATCAGTCCATATGGTAGACTGAATCTCCCTTTACACCAGCACCAAACTCCAGGCAGACCTACTTTGGGCTATTTTCCTGGAGTCAGAGACACCCTGGAATGCAGACTCAGGGCAAAGAGATGGACAGAGCTCCTGAGCAGCAGCAGTGCAACAGCATCTGTGCCACCACCATTCCCAAAAACGGTGACTCAGCGCATGGCCCTGCCTGGCATACTAAGGCACTTCTCAGACTGTGATCAGAGAGAGAGAGAGGGCACATACAGGACTGGGGGTGGCACTGTGCTAATAAAACAGTGAAAATAGGCTGTTAGAGGGGCACCAAGGCACAGGCCATAACCCCAGGATTCAGAGACCGAGGCAGGAGGATCCAGACTAGCCTGGACTAGACAGTAGACCCCCCTCTTCAAAAGGAGGGGGGAAAGTCAAAACAACAACAAACCAGGCTCTAAACTGGATTTCAGAATAAGGGGTGTACTGTGCTGTCTCTGGACACATGATCCAAGCCACCCAAGAGAGAACTTTCCAAAGAAACAGGGGAACAGAAATTCTTACTGCCTACCAAAATACACGTTTGGTACTGATAAGACCAACTCTGTGTCAAATCTAGGTCCTGTACTATAAAGTCAGTACTCACCATGTATGAGCAAACCAACACCACAGGCAACTCTAGGAGGATGGGTGTGCTGGTCTAGTGGCTAAGCAAACGGGTACTGGTAAAGGCGGAAGACGGTCTGGTTCCACAGCATCCAGAATTATCTGTACTATGCGGGAAAGCCCCTTCAAAGCTATCTAGCCAATGTGTGAGCTCTGCTTTTTTTTTTTTTTTGCTATACAGCCCAGGCTGACCTTGAACTTCTAGCAGTTCTCCTTCAACAGGCTCCCAGGTGCTGGGATCACAGGTGTGCACCACCCATGCCCAGCCAGAGCTTTCTACTCTTCACATCCCCTCCAAGCAGGCCAGTGCAGGTGTCAGAGGCTGTGCTGTGTGGTGTACTGCATGTGGAATGCCCCGGCACATTCCAGATGCCTCACAATTCTGCCAGTGAGGACGGCGCTTAACCACATGTTCACAGCACATGTGTGTTCACGTGGCAACCGTACCTCAGCAGTTTCATGTCCGTTAATTGTCATACAGACGTCAAGGTCACTCTGTTTGAACCCAAATCCATTTTTGGAGGAGCCAAACAAGCTCAACTTAGTTCCTGTTAGGGACAGATGACAAGTAATAGCTCATTACCTGAGTACATTTAATTGTTGTTTTAATGAATCCAAAATACCAATTGCTAACTATTCTATCTCATAGTTAAGGTCTTTAAATGTTTTTATGACATTTATTTATTTAGTTATTTACTGTGTCTGTGTGCATATGTGGAAGGCAGAGGACAATATGTAGGTTTTTCTTTCCACCATGTGGGTCCTGAACTCAGGGTATCAGGCTTGACATCAAGGTCATTTGTCTGTTGAGCCATCTTGCCAGCCCCAATGTCTTTTTAACTACACATTTATTCTTAATGATTCCCTCAGTTTACTTAAAATACACATACTGTATATGACATGAAAGATTAGTGGATACTACTTTATACCAAAATGCAAAGATGTTTCAAGGAAAAATGTGGACCATTTACTACTGTAAGAGCAATGCTTGCAGTGTGCCTTAAAAGACTGACTTTCCCCTCTGTGTGTGCCTACATATACTAGTGCATATGTTCGCAGAGACCAGCGGTGCCAGATCCCCTGAAGTTGGTCTGCAAGAGCAGCATGTGCTCCTAATGGCTAAGCCAGCTCTCTAGCTGGAAAGGCATGGGACTGACTCACCTCATGTGTGCTGGGTGATCTGCATTGCTGTAAACCACATGTGGTGGACCAAAGCCCACTCCAGACATACAGACTACCTCATTTCTGACCCTGCCCACCACAAGTTTCCCCGTCGCTGCTGCAGTTAATGTGCCTGTGATACACGTGATCGTTCATTACCTTTCCTTTCCTAAAGATAAAAAGCTACTCACCTGGAAAGTCCTGTTTTATGAAACTTTCTAGATTTTGCCGGATATGTTCGCGAGCCTGATCGTCTACAAGAGTTGGAGAAAAATCCTCTGTTTGAAAACAAATAGACACAATGAGTAGGGAGTGGTTTAAAAGAGGAAAAAAGAGTTGACATTGCTAGAAAACCTGAAAAGATAGTTTTGAAAAAAAGAAAACTTAAAAGCTTCAAAAATTAGATTTTATGCCATCTCAGCAGACAGTTCTAGCAATAAGAAGCAGACGGACAGTGTCTGTCAAGTTAGGCCTGTGGGACACAGATGTAATGCCAAGTAGAGGGAGGGAGAGGAGAGGGTAACTGCAAGTTCCACAGCGCAGACAGGCCCACTCAGGGAGACCCTGCCTCAGTAGGACTATCCCCGAGGACTGCCCTTGAGATGGAAGCTAACTGGGACAGGGGCTCAAAACCTGGGTTAATAAATTCCTCTACAATTCCAACAGAAACGTCTGTGGGCTGTTTTGTTTTTAATTGGGAGCCTGGTTTTCTTTACTATCTGAAAAAGTTTAACAAAATGAAAATGTCAATGATATCTGGACAATCCTGGATATTTGGGAGGTTAAGGTAGAGGAGGATTGCATGAATCCAAGAACTCAATAACACGATGAAACCGTATCAGAGAGGGAAGGCAGAATTAAGCTGGGAATGACAGCCCTGCCTATAATCCTAGCACCATGGGGGCAAAGACAGGAGGTCAGCCAGTCCAGTGGCAGCTTCAGTTACAGAGAGGGTCATTGGTGCGGGACAATTCTGTATTCCGTCAATCATGTTTTAAATAACACTGATTGGCCAGGCAGGAAGTATAGGCGGGAAAACCAGACAGGAAGTAGAGGTGGCACAAGAACAAGAGTATTCAGGGAAGAAGGAAGCTCTTCCTGCACTCCTGCCAGTCCACCAGGATGTAAGCTGCCCAGCTGAGAAAAGGTACCGGCCATGTGGCTGGCATGGATGGGAACAATGGGTTAATATAAGTTACAGTAGCTAGTAAGAAGACTGAGATAATGGGTTAATCAGTTTATAACCTAATGTAGACTCTGTATGATTTTCTTTGGGTCTTGCCAGCTGCAGGGTACTGGGCGGGACAGAAACCCCAACGAGCAGGCCCCTCATGTTGCAGGTCATAGGGGAAGCATCTTCAAATGTCAATGTGGAGTACTGAGTACATAAGTATCAGTGGCTTCTCTCCATACCACTGCTTCCCCAAATGACTGTTCCTGAAAGAGGGTGCACGAGGACTATTCATCAGTGTTCACTGAAAAGTGTGCTTTCCTCAAGGCTCTGGGACCGCCCCAGAGAAGGGAGAGCCCGAGGTTCCAGAACATCAGATGAAAGCAGTGTCTTCTAACATGACAGGATCGCCGCACTCGTGAACCCATGGCGGCTGAGGCTGCCTGCATGAGATCAAGCAGTCAATCTTCCAGTGTGGACGGGCTAAGGAGCCCTCACGCTAACTGAGGAGCTAGGACAGCTGATGGCGTCTGAGAGGAGAGGTAGCTTTCTTTAAGGATACACTCCAGTGGATGGCCCCATAGCCAGGAGTCTATGGGAAGCACAGACTGGATCAGTGAGAGGTGGGGAGTGGATGCAGGAGTTGGGGAGGAGTGGCTAGTGAACATGACCACAACACACTATGGATTCTCAAAGGACTACCTGCAAGGCTGACAGGGATTTTGATGACCCTTGAATGTAAACCCTCAGGGCGCATCAGGAGACACAGAATACTTACTGTAACACTGGATGCAAACTTGATCTAAGATATTTGAGAACTTGGGTGTCAGTGGTGGCAAAGGTTCCAGTTGGATTCTCTTGAAGTCCTCAGGACAGTCCTTCTTTAGATGGCCTTCTCTCTTACACAAGCTACACACTACTGTGGGAGACTGCAGGGATATGGTAAACCAAAACAAGCATGAGTGAGAATCTTTGCTAAATAAAAGGTTCTAGAAAAAAATTAACTACATATATACCCTAATTTAAGCTACTCCAAATGGCCTGAGAGATGGGACGTGGTGCTGGTGAAGTCAGGAGAGGACATGGATCAAGTGGTTCCGTATCAGAATGTGTGAAACCACAATCAGGTGGGAAGCTGCCGTTCTAGTACAGACATGGAAACCAGGCTGACAAACAGCTCAGCTGGTAAATGGCACCTGCAGCCTGGGGACCTGAGCTCAAGTCCTAGGACCCACACAGTGAAGGAGAGAACTGACTGTCACGCACATGCCTCTGTCTTCCTCACAGGAGATAAATGGGTAGGTGTAATAGGAGAACACCAGTAACAGTATCATTAGAATTATCCAGATCTAAGACCACCAGTGACCATTACCTTGCCTTTGGTGAAGGTCAGTTTTCTAAATTCATAGAAGAAGTCAGACTGGTCCCTGGGTGAATTTTCCTCAGGAAAGCTTTTCTCGTTAAGACTTATTCTGTTTAGGTCTATGAGCAAAGTCCCATCCATGGGTTCTCCACACTCGTCGAGATATTCGCTCTTAGCAGGCTCAGCCAAGTCATCCTCTTCAGAAAGGACATCCTCCTCACCTGACCCAGTGTGCCTGTTGTCCCCCTGATGTTCACTAACAACCCCCTCCTCATCTTCTGTGTGGTTCATGCTGAGCCTGGGCTCTTCATCCTCCTCTTCCTCCTCCTCATCGTCATCATCATCAAAGTGCATGACTGCTGACGCCTGGCCCTGGACTCCAGGGGAAAAGCAGTTCAGAGACTCCTCCAGTTCATCAGCACCGTCCGTGTGTCCTTCATTTCCACCAGCCTTGTCATCCAAGGAGGTGCAGCTATATAGCTCCTTGGCTCCAGGACTCTGGAGCCCGACCAACTCCAGAGTGTTGTCTGCCTGGAGACCACACAGGCTGCCGCAGTTCTGAAGTTCCGGATGCTTGCTGCAGCTTAAGCCTTGATCATCAGTGCTCCAAAGACACCCGACCTTCCTTCTCACTTCCTCGTTGTCACTTCCTGTTTCTTGATGCTGTGCTGGGGCATCCTCCCAGCCCTCACAATGGACCTCTGTCTGGACACAGCCAGAGCTTTCCTGGTGTATCTCCTTTGATGGGCTTCCCAACTGCTCAGTGGTACTTTTAAGAACAAGCAGTTGTGCTTTGCAGGCTTCTGAGGTGGGCACACCAGGACCTTGAGCCACAGCTGCTTTCCCCAGGTTATCAGTATCTGTCGCTTGGAGCTTTGGGCCACAATTCCTTGCTCCTTTATCTGGGTCTGAAACATGGGTAACGGGACTAGGAGGCTTTGTGAGGTTGGGTTTTGTGACTCTATGTGGAAGAGCAAAATATTTGTATGTTGTCCTCAAACAATGAAGTATGTACTCAAACACGGGTTGGTTATTCAGGGTCCTTGCCACATTTCTTTTAACAGAATAGGGGTCTGTAATGGGGAAGGGGGGAGAGAAAAAAAAAGAGAAAGCCACCACTTCATACTCTTTTATTTCACCATGCTTAAAACTAGACTTTCGAAGGTAAAGCAGGTAACAATGGTAACATGGATCATGCACCTTACATGCTTTAACACATCTAAAACAACTTGGGTGGGCGTGAGGGCGGCAGTTTAAGAGCTGAAAGCAATGCTCCTTAGTCTCCTGCTCTCCGCAGAGAACCCCAGAAACTGGTTCCCTTCCCTGGCTGCTCAGTGACTGGAGGGAGGAAAGACAAGATACTGTGGCTCTGGGGAACTCAGACTTCCCGACAGGCTTTGTGACTGAGCGCTCTGCACCCTGCTCAGCCAGCCTTGCAGTGTGTCGAGCTTACCTCCACTCTTCCGCCCTGGGAGGCCCCATCACTGAAGTGGCTGGCCTGAGTTTCAGGGGTGAGAGGGAGGCACCAGGAGGAGACACCACTTCTCTCAATCTTTTCTCCTCCCCTAGAACTCCAGCAGGTTAGGCAATTGGCCAGAAGAGCTGAGCCACAGAAACTGCAGGGGAGGGTTTAAAATGTGAGATTCCCTAAGACTGCACATAGAATTTATGCAAAAAGAAAAAAAAACTTATGCAACATAAAGCTTGAAAAAAAAAAATCAAGCAAAACCAAGGTTTCCGTGTAGGAGTTTTGCTGACGCTCTTAGGTTAAAGGAGGAGAGCTAAGATTTCTAGAAGGTTCCAACCTCCTGACTTTGCAAAGCTGAGAGGAGTTCATTCAGTGACGCCAACAGGACATCACTGTCTGTGGCTGAGTCTGCAAAGTGACAGCCTTCACTAGAACGTGTTCATGAGGAAGCTACTGTTTTCTGCTTCAAAAATAACTCTCTGTTCCCTCCACTAGAGTCACCCAACATTAAGAACAGCGTTTTTCACGAGAAAAATATTTCACTCATCTTGGTAAACTGATCCTCAACAGGAAGTCCTGAGACGGTAGAAGTGAGAACAGTGAGGAGAACGGCGTAAAAACCACAGGGACACTGAGAGAGAGAGCTAAGTTCCTACACACCTTACAACACAGGGACTCAGGTACCTTTAACCAGTCACTTGATAATTAAAACACTGTACCCTTGTTCCCTCAACCCAATGCAGTGCATGCAGGGGCCTAGTGTTTATTTTACCTTCAGACCAGGCCTACCTCTGGTGGCAACTGTAAAGAGAAATGTGATAAAAATGGGCTGTTGGGTTGGCACCATGTAAAAACTAACCAAACATTATTACCTTCGATAGCGATGCGCTTTTTGGGCCAGTCCTTTGATTCCCGGGATATCAATTCTTTGACGCGAATACTGATCACTAAATCAGCCAGATTAAACTCTAAAGCATAGAACCGTAGCAGTTCCACCCAGAGCTGCCCAACTGGCACTGAAGGCTGGTGTTTTACATTAAATGCCAATGGCACCTACGGATGACAAGGAGCACAGAGGTTAGTTTAGATGCCCGCTCAGCCTGAGAAGTCAGAGATCACTCAAACTTAAGTGAAAAATCTGAAGACTTTGGAAAACCATGAGCTGAACAATCCATCTAGGTAATCTTTGTAAGTTCTATATGGTCAGAGGCGAACAGCCCTGCACCCTGGGGTTCGAGTGTGTTAACACTCAGTCGTTGTCCCCGGAATGTCACCACAGGAGCAGACAGCACTAGGTGGAGTGGCCCCTGAGGAAGGCTGCTGGTGTGCTCAGGAAAGGCCTCCTGCTGCTGCTGCTGCTGCTGCTGGCAGAGGCACCTGTGCAGGTGGGGTACTGCTGAGGCAGGGGAAGGAGGAAGGAACTCACTCTATCTGCCAAGTGGCACTGCATCTTAAGACAGATAACATTAATATCAGAAACTGACACGTGTGTGTCAGTCACAGACTTCTGACAAGTCAAACAACATACATGACAAAATCAAAGTACATAGGACTTAAGATGGAAAGGAGCAGGGGAAATGTCCCCATCGTGACTGCCAGCTCACAGCTCTTAGCTACCCTACAACTCACGTTCTCCACTCTGGCCAAGAGAACTGGCTGTGTGACAACTCTAGTTTAAAACCCACACTCTGCCAGGAACTAACTGTGATGACCTTGGTCAAGGTCTGTAACCTGTCTAAGACTTGAATTCCTCATCTGGAAAATGGGGATAGCAGTACCCACCTCATAGGGTTGTTGGGAGGACTGAGTGAGATAGTGTCTGTAAAGGGCTTAGCACAGTGCCTGGCAGACAGTGTTCAAAAAATGGTCGCTATCATTATCTGCAGAGAAGGGATGGTACACCTATAACACAGGACAGCGATGAGGATTAAATCAGCAGTGAGGGAAAGCAGCTGGCAGATGTGGCTGCTCTCACACTCTTTCTCAGGAGCTATCTTTGGAAGAATTGCAAACGTCACTGAAACACAACGTCACGCTGTAAGATGCTCTTTAGAGATAACTCAGTTCAACGCCCAGGTGCTACAAGAAGGACCTGAAAGGCACTTCCATGATTGGTTGGTGACACTGCTTAGGAGAGGCTAAGCATGCCACTGCTCTGAAATTAAGGATGTTTTAGAGGCTGTTTAACCTCTCAAAATATCAGTTTTAAAATGAAGCATTAAATGGACACATAACAGCGGGTTCACATTTTTTCTAATACACAACGAATAAAACAATATATAGTACATAAATTTGTCTACAATCACATTTCTAATACCATAGTTCAAAATAAGCAGTGTGATACTACATTAATTAGTAAATCTCAGGCACACAGATTCCACCAATCATGAAAGTCACCTGGTGGGACTACAAGGCCATGCTGAGATTCCTGATTGGAATGGGCATGGTCTAAGTACCACACATTGTACCTGAGGACAGAGAAAGTCTGTTGAATTATACCTTTTTATCCACAGCCATTTGTCGTCTCATGAAGGACTTTTAAGTCTTTCACTTAAGCCTTCAAAGCTTCATAGCAAGGAGCTTAGAAGATGTTAACTATCTACATCACTGGCTTTAACCTTTCTTTTCAAAGTAGAGGCCATCTTCTCCAGACAGGAAGAGCACTACTGCTGCCTACTGCACCACATGCCTGGCACTGAGCTAAACTCCCTGACTGCTGGAGAGGGCACCGAGATCCTCTGTGGGGAGGAAGCCCGGGCACAGACTGGGAAGTCAGAGCTGGACACAAGAACCTATGCTGCTGCCCACAAACAAGACGGAATGGTGCTTTCTGGGGACAGCAGGGTCCGGGGCATCTCTCCTATCCCCTAGTCCACAGCTCACCACTGTTCCATTTGAGGCATGCATAAACCATGGACTAGAGGAGTAACATGACCTTTTAGTATACACTGGGCTTAGAACCACAAACCCCAGTCTTAGAAGTATTTTTTTGGCTAGTACAGTCATCTTATATCAAAGGATTCTACTCAGTATTTTTAAAAGGTCTCTTCACATAGAAGAAGTCATATAATAAATGAATTAGTGATGCCAACCTTTCTCATTACTTGTTTATTCAAGAGGCTGAATAGACAAGGAAATGAAACAGTCATGAACTAATATATAAATATGTGAGCTCCTTAAGAAATAAACGGGGCCAACCATAAGACCCAGACCTACACTCAAAGTCAGCTTACTATAGAGAAGCCTGTACACCCATGTTTACCAATGCAGTACTCACACAGGTCATGCTATGGAGTCAGTCTACGTATCCACAATGGATGAAAACAACAGGTCTCTCTAAATGACATGAAATTTTATTTGTCCATAAAAAGGAAATTATGTTGTTGGCATGAAAACGTATGGAATTAGAGATTATCACAAATATGAGCATCCCATTTTGTCTCATATGCAGAATGGAAGAGCGAAATTAGGTAGGACAGAAAAAAGGGTCTATTCGGGATACGGACAAGGAACAGTGGTAGGGGACAGGTGGACCAAGAAATGGTAACAGAGGAATGAATAAGATCAAAACATATTACAATCATGCAGAGAAATGACGTTTGTATGAGACCCACTCCTAGGTACAATTAACTTACCCTACATCTCCAAACCAGTCATGATAAAAACCATGTCTGGCAGCTTTGAGAGGCTGAGGCTGGAAGACTGCCACAAACTCCAGACCACCCTGGGCTACATGCTAAATCCAGGGTCAGCCTGGGAAACGGAGCTAAGACTGTTTCCAAAATCCAAACCAACGTAAACAAAAGGGAGTGAGAACAAACAAGACATGGGACAGACTGATGCATGAACACCACAGCCGACACCAGGGACACCAAGGGTGTGACCAGAAAGGAGAGAACAGACCTGCCCCATCTTCTTTGGTGTCTCTTTGGATGCCTCCTCTTTTGTAGTGCTGGCGCCTCCCATGGTGTTATCAGTGTACTCCCAGACCACGGAGTCTTTCTCAATGTCTTTAAGGCTGAAATTCCCTAATTTATTTAATGAGAATTCTTCAATCTAGAAAAAAATAATTAGACATATCTTACTATATAGTATGAACAATTCTGAGACAGAGGGTATCAAAATATTCATAGAAATAAAAACTTAACACACACAACAGTTCATTGAACATAAAATTGGGGATGGCAAGATGGGTCAGTGAGTAAAGGCCTAATGATCTGAGGTCAATCCCAAGACAGAACGGAGTAGGGGGTTCTTGAAAGTTGTTCTCTGACTTCTACACACAATAATAAACAAAATTACAAAAACACAAGTCAGTTCACCACCTGCCTTTAAGATTTGATAATTTAAGTATCTTTTCAGGGTAAAGAGCAGGGTTTTGATTTGCAAAAGGATACTGAAAACTTACTTTGCAAAGTCACCATGGCTTTTTTTTTTTTGTAGGACCAGGAAAAAGCTCTACTATGGAGCCTATCCTGTCCTTAACAATGTTTTTTGAACACAAAAGTTTTTAGAACTTAAAACGTTTACTATTTTTTAAACTTGATATAGATTATTATTTTTAGTTTTCTTCGAAACTTTTACTATGAAGACTTCACTTCTGAGCATTGCAGTTTTGACTTTCTGTAGGTGTTTGACCCATTCTGAGTTAACTGGGGAGTATAAAGGCTTAATGTTTGCCTTCTCCCCATGGATATTTGGTTTTTCTTGGTATTTCTTAAAAAAGACTTCTCTTTCCCTCAAAACTTTACTTAGACACCTTCAACAAAACTAATTAACCACCACATGATAATACTTGATCCCACAAAGACACGGTATACCTCATTTACCTATGTTTTACTTTGTGTGTGTGCATGGATTATGAAACAAGGTCTCACTGTGCAGCCTGAACTCAGTATGTAGCCCAGGCTGTCCTCAAACTTGTAATTCCGTGGCCTAAGTGTCCCGAGCAGCAGGTCTGTCCCAGGGCCCCTGGCCTCGTATGTCTCCAAGTTCCTCAGCAATGCCCTGATATCCAGCTGGAAATTGTGCCTATCTTCTGTTACATTTATTCTCTGGCATTACTCTTAATGGAAATTTTGTTGTTGTTTTGAGACATGGCCTTACTAATGCCACCCAAATGGGCCTTAAACTCATGATCCTGCTGCCTCAGACTGAGTGTTTGAATTACAGGTATACTACTGCACAAGAGTCTCAAAAGAATTTTTTAAACCTAATTTTCCAATTGTGAGGTACACCCAAACTTTGTATGCTAACTTTGTATCCTACGGTCTTATTAATTCTATTTTTTTTTTTTTGGTTTTTCAAGACAGGGTTTCTCTGTGGCTTTGGAGCCTGTCCTGGAACTAGCTCTTGTAAGACCAGGTTGGTCTCGAACTCACAAAGATTCACCTGCCTCTGCCTCCCGAGTGCTGAAATTAAAGGCGTGCGCAACCACTGCCCGGCTTTTAATTCTGATTCTTCATATCACCTGCACACAAAGGTTGGCTTCTTTGCTTTTCTTTCCTGACTACAATGACCAGGGCTTTCTGAAAATGTTGGGTGCTCATATTGTAGGCTGGGGACAGCCTCTGCTTCTACTGGCAGAGTAAAAATATCCAGTGTTCTACTACTAAAGGCATATCCTTAAGGGAAGACTGACACCTCATGTATCTCTGTCCTGTGTGTGTGCTGGGGATGGTGTGGGAGGGTACATCCGTGTATACCTATGGAAGCCAGGGGACCACCTTGATTGGTGCTCCTCAGGAGGGATCTACCCTGATTTTGCATACAGGGTCTATCGTTTGGTCTGACACCTACAAAGTTAGGCTAAGCTGCAGACCAGACTGCTTCAGAGAGCCACCTGTGTTGGGTCCCCAGCACTGGAGTCACAAAACTTCAACACAATGCCTGGCTTTTACCAGTGTCCAAGGATTCTTTCTGACGTGGGACCTCATTGCTTACTTTACTATCAAAGGAGTTCCACTGCACGCCCCACCTCTCTCTCTCTCTCTCTCTTTGCTTAGGCCACTCTGAGGTGAACAGTCTTTTATGCTATATATTCCTACTGCAGTGATGTGATGTATACATACAAAGGCTGAAGCAACAGAGCCAAGACAACACAGAATGAAACCATTGGCACAAGCGCATGTTTCTTTAAGTTGATCTCTCAAGTGTACTACTGCAGCAACCAAAAGCTAACTAATACACAGGACCCTGATCTTGTCTAGGCTCCTTGGCTCTTTGTTTTGTTTTTTAAAGATTTATTATGTAGACAGTGTTCTACCTGCATGTACACCTGCAGGCCAGAAGAGGGCACCAGAACTCATTACAGATAGTTATGAGCCACCATGCTGGGAATTGAACTCATGACCTCTGGAAGAGCAACCAGTGCTCTTAACCACTGAGCCATCTCTCCAGCCCCCCCTTGGCTCTATGTATATTGAGCATTTTTTAAAATGCATCCTAGACATTATAAATGTTGCTCTATATTGTGACAAATTTGGATCCTTTATACTTTAATCAAACAAATGTTGGCAGTTTTGTTTGTTTTATCAGGTGATTTATTTTGTTAGTAAGTTGTAAACTATAACACCTTTATTAAATAACTGCTTAGAGCACTTTTTCCCCACAAGGGAGTGGGTATTGCTCTATAGCCCAGGCTATCCTTGGATTAGCCATTCTCTTGACTGCTAGGATTACAGGCACTGTACACAACACCTATCCTGGAGAAAGTCTTTTATGTCTCAGTTCCCACTTTCAGGGTGTGAACACAGGGATTAATTAGGTACTTGCTCAACAGTTAAACCACACCTTCAGCTTGCCTTTTTATTTTTTTTCGAGCTATTTTTAAGACAGGATCTAGCTAAGCTGCCTAAGGGAACTGTTTTTTAACTCACTTTGGCCCAGGTAAGCTTAGACCTTGTGGTCCTCCAGTCCTCCAGCCTCGGCACTCCTGTAACCCCAGGTCAGACCAAAGTGCTCCATTGCTTAAGATGATTGCCACAAGGGTAACATAAAGTGTTGCTCTGCATCTCTTGACTTGGGTGATCATCAGTTTGGTTTCATAGACTATAGAGGAAACTAGAGATACAAAGTGCTTTGGTCCTAAATATTCAGAAGGCTGAGACAAGAGGATAAGCTGAGCCCAGATGTTTCAGGTAACATGGGCAACAGTGCAACTCCGGCTCAAAAACAAATCAACAATGGAGATGCTAAATAAAATCAAGGATCAAGTCAAAAAATTAAGCTCAATGAAAAATTCAAACCCAGCTTAGAGTTGTTTCAAAACTAAGATGAGGTGCTCTTTAAAGGCAGCATTATCCCTACACGGGGTACAGGGTAAC
Organism: Dicrostonyx torquatus; assembly: GCA_028555095.1. NCBI lineage: Eukaryota > Metazoa > Chordata > Mammalia > Rodentia > Cricetidae > Dicrostonyx > Dicrostonyx torquatus. The sequence goes on along the minus strand of JAQHUG010000829.1, from coordinate 59,541 downwards.
ATGTTGTAATCAAACACTAATATTTCGGTAATGAAAGTATGGCAGAATAATCAGATACTTCAGGTCTGGTTAAGTGTTTAGATTTTTTTTCATAAGTAATTTAATAAGATCACTATTAGGGAAAACCAGAAAGTGCCATACCCATGATCCTAGATAAACTGGCAAGAGAGGGTCTTTCCTTTGCTGCAGAAAGAAAACGGCCATCAGAGCAAACACGTATGGTGGCAGGCCTCCTTCTTCAGGGCGGTCGATGCTACAAAGCTGCAACAAATCAAACCCACATTAATGACGCTAGTTTGCTGGTGGCTGGATACTAAACCCTATAGACAACTTGTACTTGCAAACTCTGTCCTGAGCCACACCCCAGCTCCTGTAAGGTTTTCCAATTCACCAAGTTAAAAATGGGGAACCCTGTTTATCCCAGATTTAAGAAGTGGAACCTTCTAGCATGGCTATACCTGAATCAGTAAAGCCTTGGCTTATGAACCGTCTGTTTCTAACTGGGTATTTTGTTCCTGGGCTGTCTTTTGGTAGTAGCTCGGCTCCTGTCTCAGCCTCCTTAGACTGAGACTGTCGATGTGTGCTGACACCTGGCCAGCTGTCCATCTTATCACCATGACGTGCTCTACATTTGGGGCTGCTTATGTTGACACTGCAACTCAACAACTTATCTAGAACACTATGGAACTGTAGGACAATTACAGTACTTTTGCCTTTCTGGAGTCTCTGAATATGTTTCTGAAAATAGTATAAGAAGCTTTATGTCAAATATTACTATGCCTCAGAAAAAGAAGTGAAAACAGGACTTCTTTGGTCATATTCTACAAGTTTGTCCCAAATCCGATTTTGTTTTTTTATCTTCTGAGGAATAATGTCACACTGAAATAGAAATGCCGAGCTTTTCTTCTGTGTATGTTAAAATTTCTAGTCAATATTCTGACATCCACTCTCTTGATGCCTATAAATACATGTCTGACATCAGACACGGTGACAGATATCTGTAATTTCAGCACTCGGGAAGCAGAGACAGGAGGATAGCTGCAAGTTTGGGGACAGCCTGGATTATGTAATGAGTTCCAGACCTGCCAGGGCTGCCAAAACAAAACAAAAACAATCAAACAAACCCAACAAAATCCAAACAAAAACAAAACAGACACACACACAAAATCCCCCCTCAATCCTACCTTTGCCCAATATCTAAATGCAATCACCAGAGGAACCAGCCTTGGCTCTAGTTTCCCAAGAGCTGTTAGGTGCTTTGTGGTCAGACAAGCATTTTCATTTCCTGCACTCACTTTACAAAGAAGACCACTGTGGGAGAAGGGCAAGGATGGGAGGGAAAAGAGAAAAAAGTGTGTTAAATAGGATACACCAACAAATTTACAACAACAATAAAATCATGAGCATCTTCATTAAGATGCTAGATTTCAAAAAAAGGTATTTTTATTTGATGCATGTGACTGTCTTGTCTAAATAAGTATATTGTGTGCCATGTACATGCATGGTCCCCTAGAAGGTCAGAAGAGGGCTCTGATTCCTGGAACTGGAGTCCCAGGTTGCTGTAAGCTACCAAGTGGATGCTGGTCATCAAACCCAGCTCCTCTGCAGGAACAGCCAGTGCTCTTAACCTCTGAGCATCTCTCCAACCCAACTGGATTAAAAAAAAAATGGCAGCTATTTTTGAGTATTAAAAATATCTTGGAAAGAGCACAAGAACAGAGAAGTGTTATCCAAGGCCTGCTCTGGCCATCCTAGTGTACAAGAGTGCCCTGAGCGTCAAAGGGATTTGCCGGTAAGTGGCAGCGTCCATGCCTTCCAGGGGAAAAGGCCTCTACATGTCAGACCACACTAATCACTAGCTCAGATGCACAAATGCTACTGAAGACAATGGCAAAGAAGGTGCTACAAGGAAAGCAACTATTCAATCAGGCCAGTTTAGCTGAAATCTGTTAAGATACTTCCAACACTTTATTTTCCTTTTCTTCTAAAAATAAAAGGACAGGGAAGATGCCAGCAAGAAGTACAAGTAACAGCCAGGTTAGGAACTTACAAGTTAAACCTGAGATTTAACCAAGTACTTGTGACTTTGGTGATCTGAGAAGCTGGGCATAGTGGTACATTCCTGTGATCCCAGCACAGAAGCAAGCACACTGCCATAGCTGGAGGCCATCCTCAGCTACACAGTAATTCAAGGCCATCCTGGGCTATATATAGTTAGACCGCATCTCAAAATAAACCCAAATAAAATAATCATATAAAATAGCTTAAAGACAAGGAGACCTTTGCTTATCTCTGCACACCACCACTGGCACCCGGGCATGGAAGTCAGCATCAACGTCAGTAAAGGAGTCTGAGGAAAGAGGAAAAACAATCAAGTGGGTTAATTAAAACTTTTTTGAAATGCAGAACTGGGAAAGCTTAAGTGCAGTCGTGGGTCTGAGACCACTACCACAAACAACCCTCAGATGACTTAGGAAGAGAGAACACTGTGTCCAAGAATCAAATCATCATAGTCCGAGCCCTAATCTTTCAAAGCTAGTGTCTGATCAGAAAGACTGCAGCGCTGAAGCAGCATTTAAACGCTATGTGGACAACATAATCAGAAATATGCACAAGAGACTAAAGACAAAGTGATGCGAAAGCTCCTAAATCATGGCGTCAAAATAGGTACTGATCAAAACAAGATGAAATGTTTAAATGTCTCTTATAACAAAACCGAAAGAATAAAAATGCCTAACTCAAGGGAAGAAGGTACCATCCCCGATGAGGCCTAGCTACTGAGAAAAAGCCATAAGCCCCAAGGGGGACATTGTATTGGACAACACAACTGTCTTTGAGTTTATTACTCAGGATGGGGCCATACCTATTTACCACTTGAAAGGCTGGTTTAGACCACACAATGAAGCAGATCACTGAGTTTACTCCCAACAGTAAATATCACAGATTTTTGCATTTTTCACTCAGTCTAGGGCTCACTAATCCTGAATGCTGTCAAACTAACCACTGTCTGACTGCTGGTCCTGCAGAGTGCTAGCTAATAATTCAAGGGCGTTTACTTTTATTTTTGCTTTGGATTTTACCCATGTAAGTAATTTTTAAAAGTGAAATTCCTACTTGCAGTTTGGTAGTAAGATATATTCAAATTTATAGACAGAAGACAAAATCAGAAGCAAAATGTGGAAGAATTTGGCCTTACCACTGTTCTTTAAACATTCTTGAACAAGTAAGAGGACATCTGGCTGAGACATCTAGGAAATAAATGAATGAATACATGAAATAATCCCTGAGTACTTTTGTTTTTCTGGTATAATACAGTCTGAAGTTCCCCAAATTGCTTTCCAAATAAGAAATGCACATTGCTACAGGTGAAGAAAATAATCATTAGCCTGTGTGTAAAGCCAACAAAGAATCGATGAGGAGGCATGGGTGTGGGTAAAGGACTTGCTAACGATATAGAAACTCCTTCTTGAGGTAGTGATCCCTTAGCTGTCTCAATGGTGGTTGGAAGGTGTTCTATTGCAACAATGTTCCTCTCACTCTGAAACACTGTTGCAATACACAGCTACACATTCCAACATCAATATCCCTTTCTCTAATCTTTGTTCCACATCGGACCAAAACCCTTCAAGATTCTCCAATGGATCTTTAACTTTGTTTCTAACGTTGTTGGTTTGAGGTGTTTTATTTACAGATAGTGTGTGTGTGTGTCCCTGAAGAGATCAGAAGAGGGTGTCAAATCCTCAGAACAGGAGGCATTAAGGCAGTTGTAAACAGGAGGTGGAGGTAGGTGTAGGCAGTAGTAAACACCTGGTGTGAGGTCTGGGAAGCAAACACAGGTACTCTGGAAAGCAGCATCAACACTCAACAGCTGAGCTATCCCTCTAGCCTTTTGTTTTTTCAGACCAGGTCTTGTTCTACAGTTCAGACTGGCCTCAAACTCATAGGAATCCTATCACTGCCTCTCAAAGGCTGGGATTACAGGTGTAAGCCACCTTCCCAATTCAAAGGTTCTTAAAATTCTTGCTAATATCATATTGTCGTCAGGTCAAAGTCAAAGTTTTACTACACAGTCTTCAAGACCCTGTACAACTGGCCCAGGTCTGTACAGCCTAAGCAGAGCTCTGTGGAGATGTGCCCTCTTTGAGGAAGCTAAGTCTGTTTCCAGAGCTTGTCCCTCAGTCTTGCTTCTCTGCACAGCTGTCACTATAATTAATAACTTACCTCCTGACTAGCTACAAGAGCCACCAGAGAGCCAGGCCTATCTTGTCCTTTACAAACTAGCACAGGGCCTACATATAACAGGGACTTAGTGAAGATTTGCTATATTAATGATACCAGATCAGAATAACTACTATGGATTTACTCTGATAAATCACTTAATAGAATTTAAAACTTAAAAAATATTAAGATTGGGGCTGTAGATGGCTCAGCAGTTAAGAGCACATACTTCTCTTCCAGAGGACCTGAGTTCAGTTCCTAGCACCCACATTAGGCAGCTCACAACCACTTGTAACTCCGGTTCCTATGGGGAATCTACCTCTGGCCTCTGAAGGCACACCTACACTCACGCGCCTATACCTACATGAAGACAACAGACAAACATAGACACACACACACTCTAAAATAAATTTTTAAAAAAGAAGTAAAATTTATGGGTTACCTAATCAGGTAGCTATAGAATCAAGCACAGCAAGGAATGAGAGGCTATGAGCAAGACCATCAAGGAATCCAACTTCAGAATCTGTTGTTTCAAAGACAGGGTCTTACGAAGTAACCCTGGCTGACCTGGAACTTCACTATGTAGACTGGGCTGGCCTCAAACTCACCGAGACTCACTTGCCTCTAGGACCAAAGGCATGTGCCACCATACCTGGTGTCAGAATCTGTATTTTTAACAAACAGCATAGACCAACTGTGAAAAAGACAGTGGGAACCAGAGTGGGTAAATGGATAATCTAAGTTTCTTCTGGCTTTAACGTTCTGACATATCCATGTCTATGGGAATCACATTTTACCAAACGAAGGTTTACACAGCTAGTGTGTGTGTGTGTGTGTGTGTGTGTGTGTGTGTGTGTGTGTGTGTGTGTGCGTGCGTGCGTGCGTTGGTGGTGGTGGTGGGGAGTCTCACTTTATGCTTGCCTCAAGCTTGCTTTGTATGACTAGCCGTGAACTCCTGATCTTCTTGCCTCCAATTCTCTAGTACTAGGATTACAGGTGCATTCCATCATGAGGTTGTTTTAAAAAGTCTATTTTTTAAATTACATGTATGCATTGTTCCTATGTGTGGGGGCATACATGTGGCCAGAGGACAGTTTGTGGGGCCAGACATGGAGCTCAAGTCATCAGGCTTGGGGTTAAGCACTTTTACCCACTACCCACTGAGTCATCTCTCTGGTCCATCTCTGTTTTTATTATTATTATTACTATTATTACTACTACTACTATATAAAAGGGGAATTGGGAGCTAATTAGGTTTCCAGACCATGTTTCCAAACATACACTATTTGAATATCTGCCTTCCTGCCATAGAAAGATTGGTTTTATGAAGAGAATTTAAACCTTCTGAATTCATAGACACATACACACCCTCACAAGATCCATACACCTAAAAAGTAAGTAGAAAAGATCTGTAGCAAAATAAGCATGAAAATCTGTAAAGTAAAACAATAAAATTCTAAAGCTGTAGACAGACAGAAGACATAAAAATGAAAATTCTCAGGGAGAGCTGTCACTGCCAAACTTTAAATCTCAAAATATATTCACATCCAGGTCACATTTAAAAGAATTTACACTTTTTGCCATCAGACAGCTAAGAGTCTGGAGCATGCTCTTTGGAAAAGCCTATGCCGGTGTGGACCATAGCAGGCTGACACTAGCCAAAGCTAAAGTCCTTGAAAGGAGCACAATGACAAAGTGGCTTCATGAGGGCCTCATTTCCTCACAATCCATGTGAGCCCCAGGGACTCACTGATCAGCAGTCAAATCCTGAGAATTCTCAAATCTAAAAGCCTTGCCCCTAATGTCCCCAAGAGTACCTACCACTCCAGTAAGTGGCTTCTGCCAGGTGGTGGTGGCGCACGCCTTTAATCCCAGCACCCGGGAGACAGAGGCAGGTGGATCTCTGTGAGTTCAAGGCCAGCCTGGTCTATAAGAGCTAGTTCTACGACAGGCTTCAAAGCTATAGAGAAACCCTGTCTCGAAAAACAAACAAAACAAAGAAGAAAGTGGCTTCTGTGTACATTTTGAGAGGAAAAGAAAAGGACACCAAGATCTGTGTGCTTCTGATAAGGAGCCAAATCACCAACTGGCTTGATATTCTAAGACCAAGCAGGTCTGCCCAGCCAACTGAAAATACATACACACAAATGTGCCCAAGTTCTCAGCAATAAAACAAGCTTAAATAAAGACAGGGGCTCAGGAGTTAAGAGCACTTCTTCTTCTGGAGAACCAGAGTTCAGATCCCAGCACTCACATCAGAGGCTCACAAGCTCCAGGGGATCTGATGCTCTCTCTGGCTTCCATGGACACCTACACACATGGCATACATGCACACGCGTGCACACGCGCGCGCGCACACACACATACACACACATAGTAGGAAGGGCACGTGAGTGAGTTCATACCAGCATGTAAACGTAAAACCTTTCTTAAAAACTAAACAAATAAAAGAATTCCTGGTGACTGCAAAGTCCAGCACATCATTTTATACTTACGATAGCTGGAAACTGAACATCAATGTTCACGTCGGAGTCTCTGAAGCCGAGTCTGCTACAGGAAGACCCATACAGCCTAAGAGAACAGTCTAGAAACAAGTAAGCATATGGGAGTAACAGTTAAAAATCTCTCAAAAGCTGTAACCAAACACTGCTGTTTAAAACGGAAAACCATCAAAGTTGTGCCCAGAAGCAGACCATCCGAGCCCAGACACTCACAGAGGAGGACTACAGAGCCATTTGCTCAGCCTTTTGACTTTAGTCACCCTGCCATGAGCTCTGAAGCATCTAAAGACTCCTACATGATCATGATCACATTTTGTGTAGGAAATTCCGTGATGATTTTTAAAATCCTGATGTGGAATGTTGAAAGTCCCCTGGTTTTAGAACCTACAATACATCATGAGCTACTAAAAGCATTTCTTTCTCGTGTCAGAATGCATACATAGCTCTGACTTAGTATATGGAGTAGGTGTCACTAAAAAATAAGGGTTCTTGCTGTTGTTCAGTTTTGCTTTTGTAGTGATATTTTATTTGTTTTAACAAATAAAGCTTGCCTGAAGATCAGAGCACAGAGCTAAGCCACTAGAGGCCAGGCAGTGGTGACTTACACCTAGAATCCTAGTACTTGGGAATTCCATGCCTTTAATTTCAGCACTAGGGAGATCAAAACAGAGAGGAATATGGCTGGGCTGAGAGGAAAATAAGGAGGGAGGACACAAGAGCTCACTGCAGTCTGAGATTTGGTGGAGGCAGATGCAGTCTAAGGACAGGATCGGCCCTTTGGTCTGAGCATTGGTAGAGGTAAAAGAATTCTCTCTGCTTCTCTGATCTTCAGCATTAACCCTATATCTAACCCTGGGTTTTTATCTAACACCAGTTAGAGTTTGTGCTACCTGCCTTGATCCTGGGGCAATCATTTTGCTGCATCCTCCCAAAACCTGGAATCCCAGGCTTGTCTACTGCACCCAGCTAACAGTGCCATTTCTGTGAGGGAACAGGTCTTTGAGGCAAGGCCTCAAGTAGCCCTGTTGGCACCTAACTACCTAGGTAGCTGTGAATAACTGTGAACTTCTGATGCCCCTGCCTCCACCTCCTCCTAGGTGTTAGAACTGTCACTGTATGAAGCTCTGAAGTGACTTTTCAGTAAGAATCACCACAGCATGAACAGAACACAGCCACTTCTGAAAATCATTTGCAAAATATTGCAGAATAATTTAAACTGTGACAAGCTGGGTGTGGTGAGGCTCACACCCAAGTCCCCACATTTGGAAGGTTGAAGAAAGCAGTGGAGTTTACTCATCCCCTCATGAAGGCATCTCCTGGCATTTGTAACTTTAATAAATTTTATTTGTAAAATAGAACATACTTTGTTACAGAAAACTTGTGAAATCCAAGAAGTCATTTAAATCATTTAATTTTTTTTTAAATGATAAAGTTCCCCTTGATGGGGAAAGTCTTTTAGGCACAGTGGAAGCAAGCATTGAAATTAATGCTATAAACATGCACAGGTGACTCACATCTGCACCCACACCTTGCTTAAAGAGCAGTGCTGCTGGGTGGAGTGGTGCACGCCTTTAGTCCCAGCACCTGGGAGGAAGTGGGCAGATCTCTGAGTCTGAGGTCAGCCTGGTCTACAGAGTGAGTTTCAATCCAAACAGGCCTACACAGTGAGACCTTGTCTCGAGGGAAAAACAAAAGAGGAAGTGCTTTTAATTTTGGTTGCTTGTTATGACCATCATGTGCAAAACTTTGGTATGAGTAGCTCAGAGTTGTGATGCAAGGTAACTAAGCCATGACTCCAACTCTCCTCCTCCCTCAGCCTGCAGTTCACTAAGTAGCCCCAGGTAGCCTGGACCTTATGATCCTCTTGCATCAGCCTCCCAAGTGCTGGGGCCTTGTGGGATTTTTGGACGGGGTTGTCTGCTATTCACTGGCAATTCTGCTGCTCTGGAGGCAACTAAGCTCCTCAGTCATTTGCCCACAGAGGCCCAGCCAGTGTGTGGGGTGAGTCTGCTGCAATGACTGTCAGGCAGTAACTGCCCCAGCCTTAAATCTTACAGACAGCTTGCTCCTAGAAAGTTAACCCCATAACTCAATGACCCTAAAATTAAAGAGGCAAAAGACAGACGTAACTTGGAAATCATTGTAAAAGTAAACAAAACAATAGCACATAATATGCACTAGGCTTCAAAACCCAGTTTCTACACAATTCTTTCATGTACATTTAAATAAATTCTATTTTGACACATATAACCTAAAAATTACTTCAGGATACCTCTTTTTGTTTAACTGGGCTAGGGCTCAGTATAGAGGAACTTCCTAGTATGTACAAGGTTCTAGATTTAATCTCTAGCGCTACAAAAAATAGTCTAATAAATAAGGCTAGTTAAAAAAAAATAAGAGCTGGGGATGTGGCTCAGCCAATATCAAAGCATATGTTTAACATTTGCAAAGGCTCTGGGTTTGCTTTCAGTACTGCAAAACAAACCAAAAAAACCTATGCTAATTTAGATAAAAAAGTAACCAAATATACACAGACCTTGTAGTGTCTCAATAATACAGGGTATTCATTCATATTTAGCCACACAATAAAATGTATAATGGAAAGAGACATATAATGGCAGTGCATGTAAGTTTTCTGTTACCTTGGGAAAAGTCAGAAACACATATAGACACACATTAGAGCTAGATGTGGTAGTACATGCCTATAATTCCAGCCCACAAAAAACTAAGGGAGGGGATTCATGAGTTCAAATTCACCCGGGACTGAATAGCAAATTTCAGACCAGATCAATCCACTAGAAGAAAGAAGGGAAACAAAACAAAATGAATACTACCTGGTCCCTTTCCCCACTGCCCACACATACCAAAACACCAGAACACTAAAAATGGGCATTTTCTGATGTAGCAAAAAAGTCCTAGTAATGCCTTGCTTCTGAAGATGGGGTCAGCTATGTAGTCCAGGCTGGCCTCAAGCTTGGGACCACTGACCTGAGCCTTGGTAAACTGGTATTACAGGCAGCAGCCCTGTGCCCAGGCCATAAGTTAATTCTCTCCCCGCCCACCACCCCAAGACAGGGTTTCTATGTGTAGCTTTGGAGCCTACCCTGGAACTCTCTCTGTAGACCAGGCTAGCCTCAAACTCACAGAGATCCTCCTGCCTCTACCTCTCAAGTGCTGGGATTAAAGGCGAGTACCACCACCAACTGGCCTAAGTTAATTCTTATTAGGTGAAATAACGTCAACTATGAGGTACTCTCAGATGCTAAACAGAAAAAATGAATCTAGAAAATACCTGGTAGTTTGTGCTGGAACACACTTTCCATGACATGCTTAATTTCTAGCCTCTGATCCAGGTCTTCATTGTGTAAACCAAACTCCTGCACCACTTTGTCAATGGCACTGCCAACTGCACTTATCTGGGAGGGTGTTGGCGGGGGCAGTGTGGTGAGTAACTCTTCCTCCTGCTTTTCCTGTAAGGTCAATGGTAAGATTAAAAAGACTTGTAAGTAGTCATGACCTTTCACTTCTCACTGAGACAGCACCTTACAGAATTTTCTGTACTCTTGTGCTTTCCTTTTCTTAGATATGGTGATCTTCAGCCTACCACACACACACACACACACACACACACACACACACACACACGCTCGCGCGCTCGTGCCCTATGCAGTTCATATGGATAGGAAGGAGCAGGCAGGAATAAGGAGACTAGAGCATGGATGGAACAACAGACATCATGGGCCCATTTACCTAAGAACACCCAGGTCCTGCCAGTGGCTTCCTACATCCTGACTCTGTACTGGGGAAATGCACAGGGCTACCCAGCAAGTGCACCTGACTAGTGGAGCAGTCTATGGGGTGTGAGGGACCAGACTCACCCTGAGGTTCTTCTTGTGCCTCTTCTCCTTGATATGTTTGTGAGCGAACGGGATGGAGTCAATCAGAGCGTCACACAGCTTGCAGGTGTACTTTGCTGTAGGGCAATTTCGTGGTCGCTACAGTTTGAAAAGATTGACAGAAAGATGTATCTCCAAATATGAAGAGAAACAAAATTAGCCAGAAGAATGGTTTCCCCAATCACTTCAAAACTGAACATCAACTCTTACCTAACTACAATGGCAGTAACTCTTTGAGTATCCATCCCTTAACATAGACTTACACAAGGATAAAGAAGTGGAAAGCCCAATCCACTGAGGCAAATGTTGCAAAGTGAAACAGATATGACCTAGAAAATGTATGCACAAAGATGTTACCCTTTTTAGCCTGTCGATGCAGTCTCTCTTTAGCCGTTCCTCAGCCTGATGTAAGCCCAGAAGCTCCTTTGTTGAAAGCACAGACTCGTCAATCACAGGACCTTCCAACTCTCCATCCTGCTCACTTTCTTCATTTCTAGTCCTCCGTGGCTTCCGAGGTCTGGACCGCTGTTTCTTGTTTTCTTAAGTTAGGGGACAATAGTGGCAGTGTTGAATACCATCACTCAGAGTAAGAAGTACAACCTTCTTCCTTTGCACTCAGTTGCTTACACACAGCCCTGGGGATTGAACCCAGGTCCCCACATATGCTGGCAAGTGCTAGACCCCATGCTCTCCCCCAGCCCATAGGAATTTATTCCAGTGAAGGGTAGGTGATGCCTGAACACTGAACAATGGAGAACGTGCTCTCTACATTCACCCATCCACATAAATCACTGCAATAAAAAGAATTTGACTTTATCCCTCCTGCATTACGCTGCTGAGCACAATCATGCAACAGTCAAAGTCTCACACTGAAGGTAGATGTAACTGCAGTTCTAATACACTTGGTATATAATGTACGCATACAGTATTTTCAACCAAATTGTAAGTGCACCTGGTGTTTTCAAGACAGGTATTCATATTTGTTTTGATTGTTTTAAGTGAAGACTCTCAGAAGAATGGACACTACTGCATGCACATGGAGAACTCAGAAATTGATCATTTTCTTATGTGATTGAATAAAATCATTTAGATACAAATTTAGCCTTCAATCATAATTGGATTTCTTCGTTATGAAGAAAAAAAAATCAAAACAAAGTTTTACTGAGAACACACAGTTCCCACTTTACTTTTGCTTTTGTTTTTAAAATACCACCAACACACTGAGCACATTCCACAGGGGAAAAACAATCAGCAGTTAAAAAAAATAAAAGTTCAACCTAAATAAATGTGTTATGAATTCTTTGTTAGTTCTACAATCCTTAGAACAAATAAATTCAAGCTAACTATTTTTCAACCTGTGAAGCATACAATAATTGTGGGACTGAACTTTAAAAACTATGGGACGTGGCCTTGGGACTCCATCAGGTTCTGAAAGACAATGAATGCTAAGCATAACGTGGGGCTAATATTTACTCCCCAGCTAAAACTCTGAATGCGGGGCTGGAGAGATGGCTCACTGGAATGAGCTCCTGCAGAGGATCTGGGGTCTGCTCCCAGCACCATGGAGCTTATACAGGCATTCACAATGCACAGACCCACATAAATAATAATACAAATCTATTTTATAAATAATAAAATAAATCTATTTTAAAATTCTGATTAAATAGATGGAATGGTTGTTATTGACTTTCCATAAATTAGTGCTTGGGAGAGAGATTTTGCATAAAGCAACCTCTCTCTGGCTTTCAGAGGAACTCATTACCAGTATAGGAATTGCAATGCACTGGCTAATTTCAGAAGGGAATTCTGGGTAGAAAAGGAAATGCAGGACTTCCAATCTTAAAGAATACCACTACTGGGGCCAGAAATGGCTCAGCAGTTAAGAAGGCTCACAGTCATCTGTAACTAAAGTTCCAGGGGACCTGATGCCCTCTCTGGCCACCACGGGCTGCTATATGTGGATGGTGTACAGACAGCCATCCAGGTGTGCACACACATCCACATCTTACAAAAAAAAAGAATGCCACTGCCAGATTGGGAACTTAGCTAGGTGGCAGAACATTTGTCCAACATGCACCCGGGCACCAAGACCTCACGGTGTGCAGCCTGGGGAAGACAACCCATCAAACAGCAATAATCAGCTGCAGCTGTGCACTCTGCTGCACTGGGACACCAGTGGCAAGGGAGGGCCAAAGAAAGCAAGCATGGCAGAAGAAAAGCAAATGTTTTTGTGTGCCCCGCCTCCTCTGATCGCTACAATAATCCCCTCATCAGTGTTGAGATTACCCCATCGTGCAGTTGGTGAGAAGAGCCGATTCAGAGAACTAAGTGACTTGCTAAGGACACAGGGCCAAGGTAAAATAAAGATCTAAACTGCAACTTAAAATATAGCAGAAATGAGCTTTGTACCTCCCAGTATGCAAAATGAAGAGAAATCCCTACAAGACCCCTGTGGCACACACCGTTCCACACCAGGAACAGACAGAACTGACAGGGCCATCTAGGCCTGCAGGTACCAACTGTAAAGGAAAGCTCCCTAGAGCAGCAAAACAGCCTGACAAGATTTCAGGCTCCCCGGCCTGGCAACCCCAGCTGTCTGTGAGCATTCCAAGTCCCTCACATCTTATTTGCATACTTACATCAACCCAGTCACAGAGGACATTTGAATGGATATTTATTTGAATGGATGCCTCCAGTCAGCCTATTAATGACTTTGCCCCAAACACTTTACACTGACAATTAGACATTTGAAGGCTAAGGGGGAGTGGGGGGGGGACAATAATATAGAATAAAAAAAAATCAGTATTTAAAAAGTTTTAAAAAATCTACTTTAATATATTTTTTAATCACATCTCATAGTTTGATTGATCCTTATTATTGCAGGCCATGGTGGTGTACCTCTTTAATCCTGGAACAAAGGAGGCAGAGGAAGGTGGATCTCTATGAGTTTGAGGTTGCCTTATCTACATAGAGTTCCAGACCCACCAATGCTATAACAGAAGACCCTGCCTCAAAAAGAAAAAAAATAAATAATTTTTAAGACATTTAAGTCCCTTTAATTGTCTTTCTTAGGATCATTTTCACCCACTGAAAATGTACACATCAAATTAAACTCCTCACGACTGCATGTGATCTTACACTATGTTTCCTTTATGAAGATCTTCAAGAGAAATTTTCAATTTTTTCACTTGGGAACTTAAAACTCATCTCTGGACTTCATACATACATACAAACATACATCTTAAATGAGCTTCTGCAAATGCAGGGACAATGTATTCCCCTTCGCACCTGCTGAGGCTCCTTCCTAGTTATTCCTAAAACTGGGATGAACATGTGTAAGAGGGTTTATTTAGGTCTGCAATCAGCCCCTTTAGTATTTCTAGTTGCAAAACACTGACCCATAGCTAAATCATCATCAATAGTAGTGATTTTAGACAGGGTCTCACTAAGTAGCCCTGGTTGGCTCACTAGATACACCAGGCTGACTTCAAATTCACAGATCTGCTAGCCTCTGTCTCTTGCACTCTGAGAATAACAGTATGTGACACTCAGCCTGGCTTAACACTCACCTTTTAAGGTGGGTCGTCCAGCCCAGTCAGTAGAGTATGAGACTCTAAAAGTCCTTTTCCCTGTCCTTTTTTTCATTTGTTTGCTTTATTTTTTCTTGAAACCTAGACTGGCCTGGAACTCTTGATCATCTGGCCTCCACCCCCGAAATGTTACAATTAGAAAACCGTCCTCTCTCCAAGGTCTTGCCTTGTAGTTCAGGCTGGCCTCAAATTCTCCATCCTCCTGCTTTGTCCTCCCTACTTCTGAGACTGCAGGCAAGTAATTTTTTAATTTCTATAAGACAAATGTAATATAGTGTCCACACCTACATGAATGCTATAAAATAGAAATACTTAAAGTATGAAAAAAATCATAAAAAAGAAACAAACAAATCGAAATATCAATAAATATTCAATTTCCTTATCGGGGTTCCAGGTCCTACAAGACTGAGGCCATGTCCAGAGTGACAGAGTGAGCACCCAATTGTTTCGGTTTGAGTCTCACTTTCTCACCCAGCACTGCATAAACAGGTCCGGATAGTTTAACCTCTCCAGCCTGCAAAACCGTGGCCCCACGCTCTCTGGCAGTCCACACAACAGCCTTTCTAGTTTGCCCAGCTCAAAGATTTATAGGCTGCGGTTCTTTTTATGGTGTGTGTTTTGTTTTGTTTTTGAGACAGGGCTCTTTAAACCCTAGCCCAGGAAGAAGCAGGAGGATCACTGTAAGGCCAATCTGGTCTACATAGAAAGTTCCAGGTCAGTCAGCACTACACATTAAGACAGTCTTTAAAAAAGCAATTTTAGCTCACTTTCATACTATAAACAGTTTTCACATTTTTGTATCCAATTCACGACTTTTATTTCACATCAGTAAATACATCAATTAGCTAAATAACTTTCTTGTTTTGAGGAATAATTGCTACACATCTACTTGCACCTTTTAGAAAAATGTACAACCATTTGTATAATTATTATAAAGCACGTGAAGTTAGCCCTGACTACATAAAACTCTGTCTCAGAAAAAGAAACAGATTTTGATTTTTCTGAATGTGAGCAGCACGTTTTTATCTGCATTCTGGGCCTCTAAATACCCAATTCCAAATTCTGTCGTAATGCTTGTATTCCAATTTCCCAGGCCCCATGTGAATTTGGTTAAACAGCAGCTCAGCTTCCCCTTTTCTCCCCAAACCTTCTTTTTCCCCACCACTACCTCTCTTCTACCTTCTCTTTGGAATATATGCAGCCTATACTCTATCTTCATATTAAATACTTTTAGTTTGAAATTGTCATGTATATTATGAACACATTTTAAAATTAAAATTATGAACATGAAAAAAATACATTACTCAGAAATTACAGATTATAACCTCCAAGGTCATATGACCCTCCCCCTTCTATGAAACATTTACTAATAATGTAAAATGAGCCTTACTTTTTTTGTTTTGAGTTTTTGGAGACAGTACCCTACTCTGTGGCCCAGCCTGGCTTTGAGCTTGTGACGGTCCAACATCTGAAATATGTTGAAGTCACCCAAGTATAGCACTATAAGCCCTAACATAATCACATTAAATAGCCCATTCCTGAAAATAACAAAACTAATTTGGATGAAAAAAGAATAGAGACACGTAGCCTAGAGAAGTGAAGCATACCAGGGCTTCCTGCTTCCATCTCTGACATGGCTTCCAGGCCGGCGATGTCCTTCTGAAACAGCCGTCTGGCTGCTCTGCAGCCTCTGCTGTCCGGCCACCTGTAGCAGTCGTCACTTTCTTGAAAGGAGTCTTTCCTTGACCGGCTTATGGCGGGAATCCTAGGTGCTGGCTTGAGCTCTCTCCAGCTATCTGTATTACCAGCAAGTTCATCTGGCAGCCATCTCTTATTTTGATCTTTGTGGTTGTCATTCATCCAAACAGGCTGACTGTACATTGGGTTTTTAAATGCATATGGATTGCTGGAAACCGCATATGGTCCTTTCCTGGGGGTGTTTCCATAGTTCCCAGGCCCTATCTTTTTTTTGGGAAGGCCTTTTTCCATTTTACTGCTGTGGCCTTTAGCATAATCATCCATTATTAAATAATCTTGTTGGGGATGACCCCTTCTGAAATCATCATCATCAGTAATTCCACGGTCTTTAGTGCGCTTCACAAAGTAAGGTTTTGCTGTATCTCCCATGGTCTTCGACTTCAACTTTCTTACTTTGTACCTGGAAGGAGGCATTGTGGGAGAAACAAAAAACTATAAAATGATATCATATCAAACACCCTAACGCGTCCCCATTTAAAAAATTAAACTGCTACACATTCCTAATAATTAGTGCACTCCTGAAGTTAGGAGGCTTAGCCCCATAGTGTCCACAAAAACCAGTCTTTATTTAATGTTCCTACCAAACCTGAAGACGCTTCTATAACCTCACAAACTAATGTAGCAACTTGGTTAGCTTCTATGTAGCAAAAACACCTATCGTCAAAGTAAACATCCTAAGTCAACACTGTTACAAAACTCCCCCAAGTCTATTTAAAAAAAAAAAAGTTGGCAATTACTTTCAAGTGTCAAAGTAGCCGAAACTATGTGAACAGATTTAGATCAAGCCTTCTGTCGGCTTTCCTTTTCACTTCAGACCCGACGCAACCGCCGGGCGAAGGAAGGAGCAACACTCCCCAGCAAGGTACCACACTCTCAGGGCCGGGCTCCCGCCCGAGGGGCAACGCCAGCTGACTTACCCGATTGCTTAGCCCAGCCCTAGACAAGTCCGGTTTCGACACCAACCACAATCGTCCGCGGAATGACACTCCTTTTCCTTCCCCATTCGGCTGCCCCACCCCTGTGTGCCTCAGTTTCCACAAGCGGAGTCCCTAGGCGATGGAGGCAGCGGCCCCGCACTACCGACGACGAAGGCGCCGTGGGGACTGGGAAGCAGGAAGCGCTCGGCCATTGACAAGGTTCCGGGAGTCCCCCCGGGGCCAGGGCCGGAGCCCCGACACAAAGTGAAGACACGGACTCGAACCCGAGGGCTCTGGGCGCGCAGCCGGGCCGAGGCGGCCCGAGAAGGACGGCGCCAACGTACCTCGGGGCCGGGCAGAAGGGCTCCTCGGGGCCCGGGGGAACCCACGGGCCCAGCCCGGAGGCGAGTCCGGGAGGGACGCGACGAGACGGCGCCCCGGAGCACTCACCGAGCGCCGCTGCGGTCCCCCGCCGCTTCCTGTCCGGGCCGGGCTCCTCTCCGTGTTTTCCTTCGGCCCCACTTCCGGCGCTCAGCGCCATCTCATTGTGCGCGATTGGAAGCCGGCGGTGCCCCGCCCCGCGCTCCGCCGCGGGCCGGAAGCGTGCACCGGAAGCGCGCGCCGCCCAGGTTCCGCCCAGAGGCGGGTGCGCGCGGCGGGTGCGGCCCGAAGGGCCCGGGTGGCTCTCTTCTTGCGGGCTCTGCTGCTGAGTTCTCTCGGACTCCCCTGAGGCCCCTTTGTGGCTTCCGGGGAGACTGAGCCAAACTGTTCCAAGTGACTCAAGGTGTCAGCGAGGGCTTCGTTGCCGAC
Source organism: Dicrostonyx torquatus (assembly GCA_028555095.1). Lineage (NCBI taxonomy): Eukaryota > Metazoa > Chordata > Mammalia > Rodentia > Cricetidae > Dicrostonyx > Dicrostonyx torquatus. The sequence goes on along the minus strand of JAQHUG010000829.1, from coordinate 41,851 downwards.
TTTGAAGAAAGTCCGGCGACCTAAGCCTCTCGCTTATCCAGCTCTCATGCGCCAGGGTACACTCATCTTTTCTTTAGGTTTCATGTGATATAGTTTAACTTTATGAAAAGTCACGTTTTGGTGGAGACAGGAGAATCTCTGAGCTCGAGGCCAGTCACTCTACAGAGGGAAACTCTGTCTCAAAAACAAAACAAAAAGGTCCTATTTTGAGGAATACTTGTTTGGTAAATTTGTTTTCTACCTCAGCATTCGTTGTTATCCGAAGTGTTCTAAATGCCTCAAAAACATCAAGCAACTAATAAGTAGGAAGTGTTGGAAAAAAATAAAGCCGTTTTTATTTATATGCCTAACACATAACAAATTTAAATCCAATGGTTCTGTGGCCAACAGTCTTAAAATAAGGAACATATACCAGCCTTGGCTATTCCAAAGTCTTGGAAACTTTGTAAATAAATATTAACTCAATCCTACTAATCTAGGGAGACAGGGACACGATACAATGTTACAAAGCAAAGGGACAAGCTAAGAGCTAGGTGTTCCCCAAACAAGTCGGAGTTGGTATTCTCTCTCCTTCCTGCTCTGTGGGTCTTGGCAATCATCTGTGGCCCATCCGTGCTCTTACTGAGCCATTTCCAGGGGCCCACAATGTCAGTACCTGTTTTCCTAACATAAATCAAGTGTTCCTGTCACTTGTTAAAAGACCCGGTGGCATGCGACCACCAAGCAATGTAGCGTATCCCTCTGTTAGATGCATTTAAGGAATGAAGTGGCCAAGGGAACGAGTGAGAGCCGTAGCTGGTGTTGCAGAGGACCAATGTTCACGTCCCATCACCCACGGTGGGTTGCTCACAACCATCTATGACTCCATCCCAAGGAGATCTGACACTCTATTGTACTCCATCAACACCTGTATGCCACAACACACACACACACACACACACACACAATCTTTTAAAAATGAGGAAAGTACATTAGGAACAATTCTAATCAGGGGAAACCCAATTATTCCCATTTTTGAGATGGCAAAGCTTAGCCTTTAAGACCTGACTGAAATCCAAACCTTCAACAGCTGGACATTTTTATGTCACTGTGTGTGACCTGAAACACACTCTTAAAACTTTGCGATAGTCTCTTATGTAGATGTTTTGGTTCTGAAAATTTATGGGAGCCAAACTAATAATCTGTTTGCCAGGCAGACAGTGGAATTTCATAAAGTCCAAAAGGAGTTGGTTATGCATCATTACATTTATAATGGGCCACGGCAGCGTCACCACGCCCAGGTGAGTAATCCCTGTAAGCCAGCCGTTCCTGAATCCTAGGGGAAGGACACAGCATACATGGTTTTCAGGATTTAAAATACTTTTTTCTTAGTCTGCATTTTCTTCAATATATTTCACATATTCTTTTCCTATTCTAAATAGTTGCTTTTAAGCTCCTGAGTGCTGGAGAGATGGCTCAATGGGTAAGAGAATGAGTTACTCTTGCAAAAATCCAGGTTCGATTCCCAGCACCCACATGGCAATTTCCTACTGTCCATAACTCTAGTTCCAGGGGCTCCAAGACACTCTTCTGACTTCCATGGGCACCAGACACACATTTGTATAGACATACATATGAACAAAAACACTGACATACATAAAAATAAATATTAAAAAAAGGAAAGGCTCATCTTCAGGGACTGGAGAAGTGACTCAGCAGTTAAGAGTAGTGACTGTTGTTGCAGAGGACTCAAGTTCAGTTCCAATCACCCATGCTGGGTGGCTCACAGTCACCTGTACTCCAGCTCCAGAAGGACCCAGTGTCTCTGGCCACTGAGGGCAACTACACTCACCTGCACATGCATGCACACACACACAATAAACATGAACACATTCTTACAAACATCATTCGAGGATGCAGCTCAGTTGGAAGAATGCTTTTGATTCCTTTCCAGCACTTAAAAAAAAAAAAAACCAAGAACCATATCGAGGACCTAGTACTAATCCAAAATTATTACTGACAGCAAAATAAATGTCAGAATATATTGGAGATTTATATTGGTCATGGAAATTATAATGCAGTTGAAATGTTTTGTTTGGATTTTCTTTGGAAGTCCTTGGGAGGAAATCTGAATTTCTTGGAGTATTTGTGGCATTACTTCAGTAACCTGGAGCAGAAATGTGGGGGCAGGAGACAGTAAATGTTCCAGAACTGTTCTTAGAATAGGGACACTGCTCTTCATGTTACACTGTATCTTCTGTCGGGAAGGAAAGTGGTTTCCTGCTACACATCTGTAACAAACTCAGTGCCCTTTGTTCTGTAGCTTCATGGCATCGGAAATGCAGCTGTTAGCTTCATAGTTTTATCAGTTAGGACTTTTTTCTCTTTCTCTCAAGGCTTTTTGTCCACTTCGTTAGCAAATTAGGGCCACTATTACTTAAATACATCTAGGAAAAGAAAACAAAAGAAAGGTAAACACGTCCAGAGTCTAGTGATGTTTTACCACATCTCCAGCCTGAAACCTGGTGCGACTCTGCCAGTCACCAGTCCAGCTTGGCTGGCTTGTCCCAGGCAGTAACTTCCAGAGAGTTAGGCTTGTGTTACGTTCTTGCTGCTTCTAAGAGTAAACACAGGTCATTCAAATGTCCATGCAGCTCCATTTACCTTTAGATACACATTTACTACTCTTGTGAAGATAAAACATGGCCTGTATTTGGCTTTTGTTTGCTGCCATGTTTTGCTTTTCTTTATAGGTTGATAAGATGAAAACAAATCAGAAAGGTCAAAAAGATTTTTAATACAAGCAGGCCATACAGAGGTTAAGATATTTCCAGCCAGTTTTCATGGTGTATACCTTCATGTGCTCACAGTCTCTGCCTACACGTACCTATATGCTCGGCACTCAGGAAGCTGAGGCAGGAGAATTCCGTGAGTTTGAGGACACACCCCCCCACACACACATGTGCACATGCAGATATAATTCCAGCACTTGAATTTTTGTTAGTTGTGTGAAAGTTGACTTTCAGCCAACAAGTAAGATGTTCCTTCCCATGTCCCTTAAAGTCCCATCTTTCTCTCATGTCTCAATCTTCCTTTGGTGTCTAGTTCACATCCTCTTGGCCTTTTTATTTCTACTCAAAAATCATGTTTCATTGCAGCCCCCTCTGAATCCTCCCTCTCCCGTGTGTGTGTGTGCGCATGTGCACATGCGTGTGCTGGGAGATACACAACTCAAGTAAACCAGAATTCTTTTTTTTAAAAAAATTGTTTTTATTGAGTTATACATTTTTCTCCACTGCCTTCTTTTCCTCTTCTCTCCCCTTCTACCTTCTTCTGTGACCCCCACGCTCCCAATTTACTCAGGAGATCTTGTCTTTTTCTCCTTCCTATGTAGATCCACGTATGTCCCTCTTAGGGTCCTCTTTGTTGTTAAACCAGAATTCTTATCACCTAACTACAGTTCCCACCCCTGGATACTCATTTTTTGTTTGTTTTGGGACAGGGTCTCACTATAGCTCTGACTGGCCTGGGACTCATTCTGTGGCCCAGGCAGACCTCAAACTCTCAGCAGTCCTCTTGCCTCAAGCTGCCTCAGTGCTGAGATTGGGTCTTGGGGTCAAACCCATTGTGTGTTAGGTGTATAGTACAGGGTCTGAGCCATTTAGAGGCTCTTTGCCGATCCCTGTTGCTTTCCTAGTCCTATTATTTCCATGTTTCTCCCGTCTCACTTGTTACTATGTTTCTCTAGTCTCACTTGTTTCCATGTTTCTCTCTTGGAGCACTTCGAGTGCTTATCAGACTCTTCAGTTAATCATTAAAATTATTTTCTGTCATTGTTTTCAAATAGAATATAAATTTTGAAATGTCAGAGACACTCCTATTTTGCTTAAAAAATACATCAGCAGGGTCATGGCATTCCCTGGGAAGATTTGTGGGAGGAATGGAAGTTACAGAAAAAGTTACAAAAGCAGTTTCTGCTCAGTGGTTCTCATGCTAATTTGTGTGGTGGTTTGAATGTAACTGGTCCCCATAATCTCACAGGGAGTGGCACTATTAGAAGGTGTGGCTTTGTTGGAGCGGTGTGGCCTCGTTGGAGGAAGTGTGTCACTGTGGAAGTGGGCTTTGAGTTCTCATATATGCTCAGGCCACACCCATTGTCTCAGACCACTTCCTGTTGCCTGTGAATCAAGATGTAGGATGTCTCCAGCACCATGTCTGCCTGCACATCACCATGAAGCACTGTGATGATAATGGACTGAACCTATGAAAATGTAAGTCACCCCAGTTAAATGTTTTTCCTTATAAGAGTTGCCAAGGTCATGGTGTCATCTCTTCACTTCATCTTTTCAGCAAAAGAAACCCTAAGATAGGATTTCCCTGTCACAAAGAAAAATCTAGATGAGTCCCTAGCTTCACCTTCTCAAACACTGCTGTGTTTTATTTTTGCTGCTTGTGGAGGGTGATTTTCCTTGAGAAGTTCTCCTGTAGCCCAGGCTGGCTTTGACTAGCAGCTATGTAGCTAAGGATGACCTGAAACTACTGATCCCCTGCTTCTATCTTACAAATTTTAGGAGTACAGACATGTGCCTGCACACTCCTGGTTCCTCTCTTTTGTTAAGATATAAAAGCACCAAGGCCAAACTAACATACAACAGAATTTACATGATTTTAGGGGCCGAGTTTGATGGCACATACCAGTCCCAGCATTGCACATGGGTAACTGTGAGTTCCAGGCCAGCAAGGTGTACTTAGTGAGACCCTGCTTCAAAATAGCAACAGAAGAAAATGAATTTCAGAATTTTCATCTGAAAACAGTTACTCCCCCCACCCCAGTCCCCCAGCCAGCCTGGAGTTTTCAACAGGCACAAAAGATCTAGCTTTGTTTTCTTGGCACTGTCCCACCAAGTCTTATGCCAAGCTGTCTGTACTTACAGCAAACGATAAGCCAGGATGTCTTTATAAGCTTCTCAAGCAGCCCTAAGCTGTCAGAATTCCTGCCTTAACCTCCCGTATAACAGACCCGGGCCACCACACTCAGGTATGGAGCTGTTTGCACCCAAGTTCCCTTGTAGCCCAGACTAAACTCGAACTCATAATTCTTATGGTCCATCTTTCCAGTTTTTACTAGCCTGTGCCACCACACCCAGCCACTGTATGTTTCACAGGGTGTAGTAACACTACCATTAAGAAAGTGGTGGCCCACGCCTTTAATCCCAGCACTCAGGAGGCAGAGGCAGACGGATTGTTGTGAGTTTGAGACCAGCCTGGTCTACAAGAGCTAGTTCCAGGACAGGCTCCAAAGCCACAGAGAAACCCTGTCTCGAAAAACAAAAAACAAACAAAAAAAGAAAAAAAGAAAAGAAAAGAAAAAAGAAATCCCAGTGCTTGGGAGGCAGAGGCAGGGGGATCTTGGTTAGTTTGAGGCCAGGCTGGTTATAGCCCAGTCCCAGGCCAGCCAGGACAACATAGCAAGACCATGTTTCGTGTGTGTGTCTATGTGTATGTGTATGTATGAGTGTGTATTGGAGGTGGGCAGCGGAATATATCTGGGTGCAGCAGAATATATCTGGGTACAGTGGAATATATCTGGGTTCAGTGGAATATATCTGGGTGCAGCAGAATATATCTGGGTATAGCAGAATACATCTGGGTGCAGCAGAATATATCTGGGTACAGCAGAATACATCTGGGTGCAGTGGGATATATCTGGGTGCAATGGAATATATTTGAGTACAGATGTGATCCCAGTATTCAGAAGGGGCTGAAGCAGGAGGATCATGAGTTTGAGTCTAGTCTGGGCTACAGAGTGAAGTACTGTCTCAAAAAAAAACCCTAAATAAATATTTTGGTTAATTTATTTTATTCTATGTGTATGTGTGTGTGACATAATGTGTACTTAGTAACCACAGATGTGGCAAGAGGCCTTCTGATCCCCCTGTAACTGGAGTTACAGATAATTATGAGCTTTCATGTGGATGCTGGAAACTGAATCAGGCTTCTCTACAAGAGCAGCAAGTGCTCTTAACCACTGAACCACTTAATCACTTCAGCTCCTCAAATCCTTTCTTCTCATTGAGAGAGCTGTCTCCCAACACCCACTCAGGTTCCCCTCCACTTTTCTTGGATGACAACTAGGGATATGATTGTGTGGACTCAAAATTAACAAGAGATGTCCTTGACACCACACACACACATGCACACACACGCACACATGCACATGAGGGAGAGACACATACATACACAGACATACAGATACAAACATAACACACTGACATACACAGAGATACACACACACAAGAGAGAGTGAAAGAGACACACACACAGATACAGACAGACAGATACAAACATATACACACTGACATACACACACACACACACACAGAGAGAGAGAGAGAGAGAGAGAGAGAGAGAGAGAGAGAGAAAGAAAGATACAGATACACACAGCTGTTTGAGTGGCATTCTTGCCTCTGGTCTTTGCAACTGAAGTCAGTGTTAAGGAGGTCCCTGGAGCAGCCAGAGAGCTGGTGAAATGTCAAACACAGTCAGCTGATGTCCCATTGCACAGAACTGAAACTCAGGCACTTTCCCGGCTTTGGATAAATCATGATGAGAGCGATAACAGCCATTTTCCCCAAAACAGGTTAGTTTAACCTGATGTGGTTATGCATGTCCCCTCTGCGCTAGTCCTTACACAAAAAGATACGGTCAGGTGACCCAACGCTGGACATCTGGGAAGGTCTGTGTTCTGCCTGCACATTGTAAAGTGACCCGGAAGAGACCAGCTGCTGTGCTTTGTCCAGCCTTGCTGGGTCTCTAGGAGAGGCCCCTTTGGTTCGTTTCCGTGGGAATAGTTTTTTCTTTTTAAGTCCTTAGTTCTTTCATTCATTCTTTTTTTTTTTTTGGTTTTTCGAGACGGGTTCTCTGTGGCTTTGGAGGCTGTCCTGGAACTAGCTCTTGTAGACCAGGCTGGCCTCAAACTCACAAAGATCCGCCTGCCTCTGCCTCCTGAGTGCTGGGATTAAAGGCGTGCCACCACCGCCCGGCTTTCATTTATTCTTGTTTCCTGTGCGTGTCTGTTTGTGCATGTGTGTGGACCTCAGAAGACAACTTTCAGGAGTTGCTTGTCATCTCTGTGTGGGTCCTGGGGATGGAACGCAGGTTGTCAGATCTGGCAGCAAGCCCCTTTGCTCACTGAGTCATCTTGCCAGCCCAGAAACATTTTTTTTTCAATTTCGTGGAATTTAATAATTAAAAATACAGCCAGCTGCAGTGTCTCAGCCACATATTTGTGACTTTATATTTTATTATTTTACTTATTTGGGGGTGATTTTGTTTTTTTGGAGATGGGTTGTCTCATTTTGTAGTATAGGCTGACCTGGAACTCACTAAGTAGTTAAGACTGACTCAAAACTCTTAAAACCGTCCTAGCACAGCCTCCTGGGTGCCAGAATTATAGGCGTGAATTACTATATCTGATTTTGTTTATTTTTCCCCTGTGTGTGTGTGCATGTGTGTACATGTTGATGTGTGTGTGCACGCATGCCCACAGGTGCTCAGAGGTGAGAAGAGGGCCCCTGATTCTCTGGAGTTGGAGTTCCTGGTAGTTGTGAGCCACCCAACATGGGTACTGGGAGCTCAGGTCCTCCGCAAGAGCAGTGGAGGAATGGTTTGTCTTTCAAGCCCAGCCTCTCTTCGTGTTATGCTTTCTGCTTCCTGGATCTGAGCTTGTCCAGCCCCCATAGTTTGCACCCACTGACGTGGACTCACCCTTCACAGAATGTCATCAACATCCCTCTTGGAGTCTGGGTGCAGCTCAGAGGTGATTTTTGTCAGGGTTGTCATTGTTTTGTCTCCGTTGTGACAATTCCTGGCTACTTTGCCTTTGGTCTTTCTTGGCACCAAAAAGGATCTAGAAACACCTGGACTTCTTTCTGAGGACGTGTGGATTCTCAAATTGTCATGAGCCAGCCTTTTGAGGTGATTTCTGCCGCGATCCTAGCAGGGGTGGGTTTATATGTTCCAGGGTAGGAGTGTGAGGATTAGAAACGTTAGGTTGGAAGAACAGAGATAAGAAAGAAATACAGAGACACTGGATGGTACCAGGTGGGCAACTCAGCAGATCCTGAAACCTGAAGTTTTTGCCCACATTTGTTTTCTATACACTTTTATACCCCAAATACAAAAGGGGGTGGGAGGAAGGCAAACGACTGCTTTAACAGGCCACAGAAGACAACCAGAACAGCTCTTGTTTTAATACTTGAGACACCAAGCCTTTAATTCCTGATTTGATTCTTGGGGCAGTGAAAACATCCTAGACCAAGTATCCTGAAGGCAGCCACTCCCTATGTCAAACCTCCTATTTCAAAAGGAGGATCAGAAGTTTGCTTGAATTCTCTGACCTTTGGTCAGGGTGGAGCAGGTCAGGGTGGAGCAGATCTACCTCTGTGGGCCGTCTTGATGGCCTAAACACCACGTATCCACACCCTAGGTCAGGATATCTTGTTTTGTAGCCACACCTGTTGTCAACAACTTTTGAAAGAGCAAAAATAAGTTCAAACTCTCTGACCTTTAGACAAGGTGGAATAGGCTCACGGTTTTGAATTCCGATATCAAATATGTCTGAGGCTTCCAGTCCCGATGCTATACAGCTTGACTCTGACTCATTATTATTTTTAAATGCTGAAAGCATGGTAGGTGGTTTTCTTCTCTCTAGCTCCAGGCTTGGGTCACATGCTCAGAGGTTTCCCTGTCAGCATCACCCTTCCAACGAGGGTGTGTTCTCTTCCTGCTGCCTTGTGGGCCACCGCCCTGTATTTCACTTCTCTTTTCTTCTAAGTCTCAGACGTGGCTCTGTGTAAACTGAATACCCAGGTCCAGGCTTCTCTCAGATGACTCTGCTGGGCCTCTCAAACTGTCCCAGGGGAGGAGAATGGCTGTTATAGTTCTGCTGGCCTTCCCTGTCACCTGGGTACCCTATTCCTTTAAGATACAAGCTCCTCCCACTCCCCAATCTCCCTCTCCCAATCAAGGCAAGCTGATCTCTGACCTCCTGCCTCCTCTCCTCCTCTTTCTCTCTCTGTCCCTTTTCCTTCAGAAGAGGCAGCTTCTGCCTTCTCCCTTCCCCTTTCTTTCCTCCCTGTCTCTCTCTCTGTCTCTCTCTCTGTGTCTCTGTCTCTCTTTCTTTCCCTTCCATAACTCCCTTACCCTTATACCCTTCCCAATACCCACTAAATAACTCAATACCCAAACTCTCTTAACATGGCATATCTGTCTCCCCACCACCACCACGGTCTCCCACCGGTAACCTGCCAGGGTCACCCATGCTAACATAAATCTTTCAATGACCCTCTATTTCTACCCTCACTGAGAGCAGACCTCACCTTTTCCTTGGCTAGACATCTACAGAGCTTTCCTAATTGTCTTCACTCATTCAGGTACTTGAACTGGCCATAGGCTGTCCCCTGAAGAGTCCGCACCTTTCCTTTATATTTCTGACTAAAGCCATTTTGGGAGTCATGCCTGAGGCCATCCAAAGGCTTTTAGATTCACCTGTATGCCATTCACACTTTATAACCACGATTCCCCAGAAGGTAGACTGCCCTCCCTCCCTGATCAGCACCAAACATCATCGTGGGATAGAGAGAGCTCAGGGCTGGAGTCTTTTATTTTTTTAAGATTTATCTAATGTATATTTATGTTTTGTGTGCTTCTGTGTATATATTTACCTGCATGCAGTTGTTCCCAAAGGCCAGAGAGGATGTCTGATCCCTTGGAGATGAAGTTGCCCTACATGGCTGCTAAGACCCGAACTCCACTCCTCTGCAAGAGCAGCTGTTGACTGCTGTGCCATCCGTGTTTTCATCCCTAATTAGTGTTGTTTTTAAAAGGAAAGGAAATGTTTCTGCTAAGATTACACACACCTTTGGGTTTTGATTTTTCTATACTTCTTTCTCTGGTTTCTCTTTAAAGGTTTTTAAAATTTTCAGATGGATTGATGCTGTTAAAAATTATTAAAATATACTTTGAAACTTTCAACTTTGTGTGGATCATGTGGTCTTCACCCTCAACAGATACTTGGCATGACACTGTTCTGTTCTGTGACTGCTGCATGACACTGTTCTGTTCTGTGACTGCTGCATGACACTGTTCTGTTCTGTGACTGCTGCATGACACTGTTCTGTTCTGTGACTGCTGCATGACACTGTTCTGTTCTGTGACTGCTGCATGACACTGTTCTGTTCTGTGACTGCTGCATGACACTGTTCTGTTCTGTGACTGCTGCATGGCACTGTTCTGTGACTGCTGCATGACACTGTCTGTGACTGCTGCATGACACTGTTCTGTGAATGCTGCATGACACTGTTCTGTTCTGTGACTGCTGCATGACACTGTTCTGTGCTGTAAACTGTTGCATGGAGGTGCTATGTAAGGATGTTGCTGGCAGAAGGAGTACTTACTGCCAAGTTCCTTTGCTTCACCTGGTGCAAATGAGCAGTGATTTCTGTAATGTGGGTAGCATTTGTCTTGGAACCCATGAGTGAAATTTGTCCCTGAATGGAACTCCATATGCAAACTCTCAACCAGTGGCCATGCCAAAGACACCCTCCTTAGACAGGTAGGTAGAGCCATATAAAAAATCAGTATGCTGAGTAAAAAGTCTGCAGACTTTAAGAGCTTCTTGGAGGTATTGTTCTATCACTCATCTGTGTCCCCAGCCTTGTTTTTATTTCACTTATATTTTATTTAGTTTGGGAAATGGTCTCACTTAATTGCTCCAGGCTAGGCTTCAACAGACTGGCCTTAAACCTGTGATTCCACTGTCTTGACCTCTTGAGTAGTTAGGGCTACAGGCTTGTGTTACCAGGCCCAGCTAATGTGTTTTATTTAATTTTTATATTTTAATTTGTAGGTATTTGCTTGACCTCAACATGATGAACCTCACAAAATCATGAAAACAAGAAGAAGAAATATGGATGCATGTGCTATGACAGAAAGTCAAAACCGGGAGCCAACTAGTCCTGCTTGGTCACAGGGCTTTGTATTGGGCAAGGGTTTCCAGAGGAGCAGAGTTTACACATACCCTAACAGGACATCTACCAGAACGGCCCACTCCATAGGGCTGGTGAGTAGCTGGCTTCTAAACACTGTCCTGAGGGAGAGAGCTCAGGGCTGGAGCAGTGTAGAGGATGATACCCTGGTAGCTGGTCATTCTAGAAAGCGGGTGGCCTTGGCAGTCTCCATCTAGTATCTAGAACCTGGGAGGTTCTGGGAGAGTTGTGGGTCTTCAGCCCACCTTGGAAGCTGAAGAAGCTGGTGTCTGATGCCACCAGGGGTTGGTGGCAGCAGCAGCAGTATCAGCAGGAGAGAGAGGCACTCAACAAGAGGCAACAGGCTGGGCCACACTGCAGCTGCCACGGAGGTCATTATTTCCAGACTCCCCACACAGGAAGAGTCTTCCCGCCTCAGAGAACCCTTTCTGGAATTGCACAAAGACATTTCTCAGTTAATTCCACATCCCGGTAAATCACTAATCCAGATTAACGATATGATGTCTGTCTGATTTTTCTTTTTGTAGTGCTGGTGCTCAAGCTCAGGGCTGCTCGGACGCTATGTCAATACTCTTCCACTGAGATACAACCTGGCTCATTTGACGCTTTCATATCTAAAATTTTTTTATTATTTCAAATGTAAGATAAAAATGAAAATTTACCCTGTGACTTCTATTTTTATTGCTTTGTTTTTTGAGACAGGGCCTTACTCTGCCACCCAGATTATGATACATCTGAACTCAAGTAGTCCTCATACCCTCTTTCTTAGTACTTGGCACGGTATTGCAGGCCTTTTGGAGTAAGCTATGTGGCCACGTACAGTTGTGCTATCGCTTTCTTTTGAAAAACATGGATTTCAAAACAGGCATGGTATTCCATGGGTTCCCAATATGCACCGCGGTGCACAGACATACTGCAGACAAAACACCAGTGCACATGAAATAGAGATAAATAAATCATTAAGTAATTATTCTGAAGAGGAGACGTTAGGTGTTAGGGAGAGAAGAGAAAATGCTCAGGAGTAATTAGCGAGGCTTCCCATCCTTTGGGCATTAAGGAAGACCAGATGGTGGCCGAAATAAAATGTAGGGAGACCTACTGGTGAAGAGAGGGTGTGATGTGGGGCTGGAGAGAGGGCTCAGCAGTTAAGAGTACTTGCTGTTCTTGCAGAAGATGCTGGTTCAGCTTGCAGTGCCCACACAACGGCTCACACTATCTGTAGGCATGCACACATGGCACATTTACATACACGCACATAAAATAAATCTAAAATGGAGGAAGAGGAAGCAAGGCCTTTGCTCTCAGCTGCTCTGAACTATACCCAAAGTGCTATGTCAGGTCACCCTGGGGAGGAAGCAGGTGCTGGCCAGTCTAGGTCAGAGCATTTTTCTCTAATGATGCTGGGCAGAGTTAACACAGTGACTCTTAGTTCAGACAATCCAGACTCATTGTCACCTGTAGCTGTTACCTCCTGGGCCAAAGTGGTAGAAGCTGAGCAGAAGAAAAGGTTGTGAGGGGGCAGGAAAGGAGCGTGTTTGGATGTTAAAGGTGCTGGTGGTAAAGGGGAGCTTTGTAATTTGCTAAGAAAGATAAGTCTAAATGAGTTGTGGATGCTGACCATGAAGAGGGCATGTGACTTGAAGCCTTCTCTAGGGAACATACATTTTGATGAGCTAAAAAGCTTAAAATACAGACCGCCCTACCATAAACTGTCATGGTTGATATGCCTGAGAACAACTTCCTCCTTCCCCTGAGACACCCTCCTCCTGGTTGGTGTAGGGTACGGGACTCTCCCATGTTACTCTCCAGCCCACCCTGGCTCAGGGCACTGCTAGTTCAGGGAACACAGTAGATGAGATTACATGTTCAAACCGCCCTTAGGACTCTAGTACACCATCAAGTGAAAGGCAGGCCATTTAAATACATTTCACGGCTACCTGGAAAGTGTGGCTGCCAGTTCCAGGTGTCTTCTTGGTTAAGCCACCTTCCCTCAGGGCGTTTGAACATGCATTTCTGAAGCACAAATTCTAATTGATCTTAATAAATAAAACCTGGAGTCAGATGTAGGTTGTGAAAGCTGAAGGGTTAGAGAATCACTGAGACCAGCCACTAGAGAGACATTTTACCTCTCCTGAATCCTCATACTGCATCTCCAGACTGCAACTGTCTCCACCAAACCTTACACTGCACTCAGCTCCTGTCTCCTCCTGCCTTATATATTCCTCTCTCTGCCCAACCATATCACTCCTGTCTCCACCTCCCTAGTGCTGGGATTACCTTTGAGTGAGCTCTGTTTCTCTTTTAGACTTATTCAATCCTGTGTAGTCCATGATGGCATTGAATTAATAGAGATCTTGGGTTTAAAGGTATGTGCCACCACTGCCTGGCCTCTAGTGGCTTAGTTCTGCACTTGAATATTCAGTCAAGCTTTATTTGTTAAAACACTAACAAATTATCACTACATTCCCCCTTTTTTGTCTAAAATAAAAAGACTATAACTATTATAAGAAAAAGTATATGCAATAAGTATAATAACTATATACAATATATACAGGCAATAAGTATATCAGCAATGTCTAGTCTATTTGCATTTGGCAAATTCAGAGAAAATAATCCATTATCTATCCTATCTTGGTGAGTTCAAAGTCTTGTACCTAATTTACTTTCTATCATAACTTGCATTACTATCCAAAAATATCTTTGCTATCTTTCAGCCTTATACACTTTATACCTCTTTAGTGTGTTTTTATATGCATCTGATAAACAAGGAAAACTATAACTATTTGGTCTTCAACTCCCACAGAGACCTGAAAAGGAAATAATATTGAGTAAGTAGGAAGTGTGAGCAAGCGACTTCCAAAAATATGTGAGAAATGACATCTGGCTGCCTGGACAGTCACCCAAAGGTCCTCTGCAACATTGGAGCATCCATCTTAAGCCTATTTGACAGACTTTTCTATGAGGCAGGATTTTTAAAGAACTGTCCCAACTTGTCTTGGCAAGGTTTTGTAGTCACTCTCCTTTGTGTCCTGCTTGTCCAATTTGGACAGCATACTGTGTCAGTAAGCAAGGCAAGAGCACTTTCTTGCCCAGTGGCCTACTATTGCCACAAAGAAAACAAACTCCATGTGAAATTTCTTCAATGCCTATTATCTTCTCTGAAGTAGATTGGTGCTGCCAGGAGCAGACATGTCTCATTGTCATAAAAAAAAGAGCCTATGTAATTTAAACATCTTAAATGCCATATTCTGTAGATCTCTGAAGTGTTTGAAGATGACCTTTCTATCTAAAATATATCTTTGTCTGACCTTTAATACATACCTAATGTAACTACAAGTTCGATTATAATAGGTGACTAATTACTAAGCTGCATTTCCTTATTATCCTAAACAGCTGGTAATAATAATTTTTAAGGACTAGAGATTTGTATTACATTATTAAATGAGCTGTATAGGTACAATATATTGAACAAGATTAGAAATGTATGTAAGGTATGTTTTAACAAAATTAATCTACAATTTTTATCGATATACAAAATTTTTATACAATATACAAAGGTTCAATCCAATGTAAAACATTTAAAACTAGTAGTTGATTTTTAAAAGTAGATTCAATAATCTACCTTTTAATCTTATCATATCTATACCCCCCTTTTTTCTTTTCAGGGTGGATTCAATAATCTTCCCTGTTTATCCTATCACATCTATATTCCGTTTTTTATTTTCATTTCAAAACAAGAACCTTGAATCTAATTTCCTTTGTTAGCTTTTTTCATGACCATTACCAATAATAACTTGTTACCAACCTCTCTAAACAATGACAAATGTCTATTACCATTGAACTAAAAAACACCTACCCCACCTCTTGGGAATGTGGGTGTCATGTTCTTAAATTTACTTCCTGCTTTCTGGGGGTGATGGTATCTTTAGAAGATCCTGAAAAGTTTGGGTTAATTGTCAAGTCCTGGGACTTATTATTATTATCATTTGTTGTCCAGTCTCTGCGTATTGGGAAAGTGCTGAGCTCATTCATCTCAACTGTCGGCTAGAGTAGTCTGTGAGGCTGGATCAACTCAGCTAGCCACCTTGAAATTGTTCTGAGCAGTTAGTAGTCCAAAGCCGATATTTTGGTGGTGTTTTTAAACTTAGTGGTGTTATCACAGTCCTTGAGGAATCCTCATTGTGGGGCCTCATTCTCCTTTTGGCAACTTCAAAGGTCACTGTTAGATGTGATCATAGTTCACTGCAGAAAACTGACAGACTCAAACCCGAAATCATGTACAGGGAGTTATATTAGTTAGTACTGTTTCTAGAATTAGTTAGTACTCTATATGACCATAAATATCACGACAAAAAATTTAATATATATTAATCATATATATTTTGAGATAATATTTATACCTTAAGAAAAGCTGTCAAAAATTCAAAATAAAACCACAAGATTATGAGATTAGTGGTAATCTAATAAATAGTTCCTAAATTTTGTTTTTTGCTTCTGTCCCATATCAGGTGACTCTTCTGACATGAGAGAGATTTTGGATTTTACTTTAATAAAAATACTTTGGTTTAGAGAAAGAGAGAGTCACACTCCCACTCCAAAGCCAGCTTTAATCTTTAATTGGACTGGGACTACAAAAAGATCATTTGTATTATATGTGTGTAGAGAACAGCAGAAACAAACATTTGGAAATATTTATGAAATTTTATCCTGTTGGAAATGTGATATACCAATAGACAAATTTACTCCTTTTTTGGGGGATATTTTTTTCTGAATGATTTGTCCTTTTTCTTCAGATGTCTCATTTATCTAGTGGTCTTTAGATTCTTTAGTTGGATACCTTCATTCTCCTGAAAAGACAAAAACAAAACCCTTCCCCAACTTAATTTTGGGAAAGTTCCCTTTTGACAAATTATATTTGATCAAATGAGAGACATTTGTCAGTTTTATAGGTTAGTTTAGATTAAATGGCCATGTTGCTTATAAACTATCATCTCTTCTAATTAAGAGGTCTCTCTTGTTCAAATCAAATCTATCAACTTTGATGGTATCCATAGCTTTTCTTCTTCTGTGGAAACAAAAGCAAACCCCCTTCCCTACTAACACATGTCCTGGTTTCCATTCTGAGGTCAACACATCTTTAAAATATACAAGTTGATTTAATTCTGTAGCTTTTTTTTCTATCTTCTAGTGTTTCCTGGCAGGTGTCATTCCTTTCTCATTAGCATCTAGAAAATTAAAAGTTAATAAAGAATTATGCAATTTATTTTGGGGGGTCTTTATTATCACTTTCTGTTTATTTAGCATGTTCTTTAGAATTCAATTTGAGCTTTCTATAGCTTCCTTCCCTTTAGGATTGTGTGGTATGTTATATTATATTATATTTAATATGTTTTCTATTACAATAATCAAAAAACTGTTTCATTTTCTTAGAGACATATGTTGGACCACTATCTGTCTTTATTTGTAGTATACCCATGATGGCCATAACTTCTAGCAAATGTGATTACTGAATCACTCTTTTCCAAATTCAAAGTGTTGCCCATTGAAAATTTGAATAGGTACCAGTGGTGTGGTGTATATATTTTAATTTTCCAGATTCTACAAAATGGAGCACATCCATCTGCCAGACTTCATTCCTTTGAGTACCTTTTGGGCTACTTCCTGCAGGTGTTTGGTTGTATAAAGAAAGAGTAGGACATCTCCTTATAATTTCCTTAGCTTGTTGTCTTGTGATGGAAAAGTCTTTTTTAAGCCTTTGCTATTGAAATGAAATAGTTTTGTTTTTAGTGAAATTCTGAGGCCTTCAGCACAATTGATAATTGATTGATTTCTCCATTACCTTGTGCTAGAGGACCTGGCAGACCCATATGGGATCGGATGTGTGTTATGTAGATGGGATGATTCCTGTTCCTGATTGTATCATAAGGGCTTTGATCCACTTTACTTAAATCTTCTGATTTGTAGTCTGTCTTTCCTGATTTATTTGCATCAGTATAGAATGTGGGGGCTTCAGTTACTGGTGTGTCCTGTACAATGTGAGGAAGGATCCAGTTAGTTCTCTTTACAAGTTCAATTCTCTTGCTTTTGGGATAGTAGTTGTTCACTTTCTTCCCATAATTTGTCAATTTCATCATCATTAAAAGGTACTATAATTTCTGCTGGGTTTATTCCAGCTAATCGACAAAATCTCAATTTACCTTTTATAATTAATTCAGAGACCTTTTCCAAATAAGTTTTTAATTTTTTACTCAGTTTATGTAGTAAAAGTATCCATTCTAAGATAATATCTCCCCTGTGCATTAAAATTCCTATAGGAAAATATTTGAAGGGTAATACGACCAGAATGCAGTTAAGATTCAGATCCACATGTGCGTTCTGTAATTTCTCTTCCATCAAAGTCAATTCTCAGCTTCAGCTGTTAATTCCTTGGGACTATTTAAGTCCTTGTCACCATCTAAGGTTTTGTTTAAATTAATTAGGTCATAAGGACCTATCCCAATAGTGTTCCATAGATGGGAAATGTCTTCTAATAATCTTTGGAAGTCACCAAGAGTCTGAGATTGAGCTCCCCTAAGTTGCATCTTTTGGGGTCTAATTTTTTGTAAACCTACTTTATAGCCTAAATAATTAATAGAATCTCCTTTTTGTATTTTTTCAGGAGCAATTTGTAATCCCCAACAAGGCAAAATTTTGTTTACTTTTTCAAACAATTTTCTAAAATATTTGAATCAGATAGTAAAATGTTGTCCATGTAATGGTAAACTACAGATTGAGGAAATTGCTCAAGTGTCATTTCCAATGGCTGACTTACAAAATATTGGCAAAAGGTGGGCAATTTAACATTCCCTGTGGGAGAATTCCATTGATATCTCTTAGCAGGCTGAGAATTATAAATAGGCACTGTGAAGGCAAATTTTTGTCTGACTTTTTCTTATAAAGATATAGTGAAGAAAAAAACCCTTTAAATCAACAACTATAAGAGGCTTCAGGTAATAGAGAGGCAGAGCAATGCGAAACTGTAAGGAACCCATTGACTGAATCAGCTTATTAAGAGCTCTTAGATCTGTCACCATTCTTCATTTTCCAGACTTTTAACATATACAGAATTCCAAGGGCTGATTCTTCAATATGCTGAGCATTTAGTTGCTCCTGTGTCATAGCAAAATGTTGGGGTGACATCTGTCAAAGTCCAGTCTTGGTGAAATTTCCAGGGTAGAAGCATGAGGATTAGAATTATTAAGCAGAAGGAACAGGAACAGAGATGTGCGAGAAATAAAAGACAGAAGCACAGAACAGCTCCAGAAGGGAAATTCAGTGAATACTGAATCACCTGTGTTTAGTTTCCATGTGCTTATATACTTCACTCCAGAAGGGGAGAGGGGAGGCAACAGACTTTATTAACACGATATAAGGGCTAGACCACGTATCCTGCAGGCAGCCAGTCATAGAACCTCCTGCCAATCTCCTTGAAAGAATAGGAATGGACTTGAATTCTCTGATTTTTGGTCAATGTGCAGTGGATCTACCTCTATACTCAAAATACTAATTAACCCCATCCTAGGTCAGGATCTCTTGTTTGTAGCCAACCTTTTGTCAACAATTTTGAAAGATCAAGAATAAACTCAAACTCTTTGACCTTTAGTCAGGGTGAAATGTGTTCACATCTGTGAGTCCTGGAACTCCTATACCAGTTGTTCTAGGGCCTGCAGTTTTTCTGTTGTTTATGACCATTGTACAACCCATACAGGTTTGTCTGTCAACCATTTTAAAGGTAGGGTTGTTGTCTCCCTTGAAGGATCAGCAGCTGTTGTGCCCTCTTGTACAACCTGGATGGTCAGTGACTATTCATTATAATATCTTCCAATATTTGTCCCAAAAACATATGTTAATTTATGGTTTGTTTTTAAGATTAGGGGAATGTTAATCTGAGTATTCCATTCCTGTAACAAATCATAAATCTACAAACCCATTGCTGTGCTAACCACATATTGCTTTAATTTTTTTCTCTGTCCTTCCAGTCCTATACATTTGACCCATCTCGTGCTCTGTTTTACCTGTGATAAAATTCCAATCCCTAAAATCTGAACATTTGCCTCATGAAGAGGCTAATCTTGAAACCAAGATTCTGATGAAATTATTACACCTCTGTCTACCAAACCTTCAATGACAATGTCATTTATTTATGTTTTTAATTTTGGTCTTTTTCATTTACAGAAGTTTGCCAAAATACTCACTTTATGGTTTCTCCTAAATTTTTTCTTCTCTCCTTTATAGCTGTTCTATAATCCAGAGCTGAATGATTTCTTACAATAGGCATTAGGTTCTTTAATTGCTCTGGGAAGGAGTTTCCTCTATGATGGCAGAAACAACTGAACCATATTTGGCACAGGGGCCTGCAAGAGGCCCCTCAAGGAGTTTCATGATAGCAAAGGATCACCTTGAATATTCCTCGTTGACCTACATCCATTAGTCCAATGCCTGCCTTTGCTGTACCTTCTGCATAATTAAAAAGGGGGGGGTGTTCTGAATGGATTATTCTTAGAAAAAGCATTGTTTCTAGGACTACCCTGTTTATCATCCCTTCTAAGGGATGCTTGCCACAACTGTAACACTTGACATTTTGATTTTTCCTCAAACCTCTGGCAATCACCTTTCCTATCCAAGCACCATCATGGTCATGTGATTCAATATTAATTGTATCTCAGATCCATTCTCCAAAGCTGCTGATCTTGTCTTTAATGGCCTAATTATCTTTTTGTATAGAGAATTAGCATTTTCAAGAGCCAGAGATTCATTTCTTATTTGTCTAGCTTCTGAATTTAGTATTATTCTATTTACTGCTGATGTAAGAAATACATCAAAACTACTGCTTTGTAAGAAATGCATAAAGTCTTCCTTTGGGCCTTGTATAACTTCAGTAAATGACTCAATTTTCTTTCCTATTTCCTAATTCTGTTCCAAGCATTCAGAGTTGCTGCACAACATAAATCCAGCTGTGGTCATCACATACAGCCCGCCTTTCAATAGTAGTATAGTCCCCTTCTCCAAGAAGCTGATCTTGGGAGATTTCCCTACCCCTAGCTTTACTTCATTATTCAATAGTCTTAGCCTCTTCTCTGAATTAGGTACTTAATTGTGATTGTGGACCAGGCTCAAAAATAGCTTTAACCAACTCTATCCAGCCGTTAGGGATAATTCTATTACAAACTGGCCATGAGTTTAACATTTGCTTCACGAAAGGTGAATGCATACCAAATGAGATTTTTATTTCCTCGAATCTCCTTAAATCTAACATTGGTTGGCATAGGAGTCCATTCAGCTCTTACAGAGCCTCCAGCATTTGGCCACTCCTGTCAGGTTACTGGATGTATTGAGGTTGGTTGTTTGAAACCTTAGGCTGTTCCTCTCTAACTTTATAATGAAATGTTGAAATTGATTCTCCATTAAATTCCTTGTTCTAGATCTTTATGATCTGTTTCATTAAGTTTTTTAAAAACTTGTATCTTAGCACTCAGATTAACCAACTTTTTAGTGGTAAAACAAAAATGATAGAGTTTACAATTGACGTTACACAAATCCCATCTAAATTGTTTAAATTACTTATTCTTTCATTTAATTGTTCCATTTTCAAATTGTCCAGCGTATTATCATACAGAGATCCAAGTCCCTCCATTGTGATAGTATTTCCCTTTGTGGTATTTTGTTTGTTTGTTTTTTGAGATAGGGATTCCCTGTAGCTCTGGAGCCTGTCCGGATACTAGCTCTTGTAGGCTGGGCTGGCCTTGAACTCACAGAGATCCGCCTGACTTTGCCTCCTGAGTATTGGGATTAAAGGCATGCAGCACCACTGCCTTGTGCATTTCCCATATTTTAATGTAGGAAAACTCTCTCTTTTAAATAATTTCTCCCTTAAAGAATCCCTAATTTTCTCACCAAATCAGCTGCCTGTGATGATGAAGATTGAGTCTTATTGCTGCTGCATAGAACAGTAAAAGGCTGACTAGATTTCAAGGCAGCTACCTAGTTGGGCAGCAGTCTGAGAAGGGTTTCAGGGAGAGCCTGCCAGGAGCTAAAAAAGGAAAACCTAGCCAGTAGGGCTATAACTCTGGCCAGGTGTAGCTCTGGTCTATGCTGGTGGCTGTAAAGTCACAGGAAAATGGCTTTTTTTGGGAATTCGTACCCCAAATGTTGGGTGCCAGATGTAGAATGACTAATAAACACCCAGAGACAGATATTAGGGTTCAAGCTGAAAGAAAAGGAACAGAAAAGCAAAGCGGCCATTACAGCTCTTACCTACACCTCAGACCGATATGGGTGATTCTGCCTCCATGGATTCTCAGACTGAGACTAAGCTGAGACCTGTCTCATCCCATTTTATATTCCTTTCTAGTGCTGGGATTAAAGGTGTGCGCCACCACTGCCTGGTCTGTATGGCTGACTAATGTGGCTGCATTCTGATCTTCAGGCAAGCTTTATTTAAACTAAAACACAAATGCTTTGCCAATATAACTAATAATGATAATAAATCATTAAAAATAAATAATAAGAGTATATAAACAACAAAGCAAGCAATACTTATGGAGTGAATTTCAGGCACAACCATGCTCAGCTCATAAGTGAAGTTCTCAGATTCCTCTGCTCTATTAAGTTCCACAAGGTGCTGGGAGGGGGGCTTGTTTTATCATTAAATGTTTAAAAAATATTTATTTAGTTTTTGGGTTTAAGTCAGTGTTTTTTAACCTGTGAGTTGTCACTCCTTTGGGGGCCTCAAATGACTTTTTCACAGGGATTGCCTAAGACCACCGGAAAACACAGATATTTACATGATGATTCATAACAGTACCTAAATTATGATGTAGCAATGAAAATAATTTATGATTGGGAGTCACCACAACATGAGGAACTATATAAAAGGGTTGCAGCATTAGGAAGGTTGAGAATCACTGGTTTAAGTATTTTACCTACATAATTGTGTGTGTACCACCTGTGTGCAGTACCTTTGGAGGCCAGAAGATGGTATCAGATCTTGTCCTTTTTTCAAGTTTATTTCTTCTTCTTCTTCTTCTTCTTCTTCTTCTTCTTCTTCTTCTTCTTCTTCTTCTTCTTCT
>JAQHUG010000829.1:0-12818 GCA_028555095.1 Dicrostonyx torquatus | reverse complement strand
CTATCTATTCCCTCAGAGGACCCAGGTTCACGTGTGCCCAGGCTGGCAGAGGTCCTGGCTCTGGCCTAGTTCCTGGGAGGTCCTAGAATTTTGCCTGGACCCACTAGGCTTAGGTAGGCTTAGGTCTACTCCCTTGAAGGTCCCAGATTCACGTCTGGACCCTCAGCCGTCTCTGGCTCTGGCTCCCTCGTTCAGCGGTTATTCCCTCGTACCTGTTCTGGTAGAGATGGTTGGCTCTGGATCTGGTCGCTGGGTCAATCCTGATCCGCTCGTGACCCGGGACTTGGATTGCTTCTTGGCTTCTGCTCCTGGTGGAGCTTTTTCTCTCTGTGCCTTAGGTAATTGGTTCCTTCCCACTCCGGTTCTGGTGGAGGTTGCAGACTCTGGGTAAGGTCGTTGGCTCAATCCTGGTCTGCAGTGTCCCAGGACTGGGTTGCCTCCTAGGGCTGGATTTGCTCCTGGCTTCTACTCCCGGTGGAGCTTGTTTCCTCCAGCTCTCACTGTGTTGTCGATTTAGTTTTTTTTGATACCGTTTTATTATGTAGGCTAGAACTGGCCTTGAACTCAGCAGTCCTGTACCAACCTAAGTACTGTGATAACAGGCATGAACTACCTACCATGCCTCATGCTAAGCAGGCCCCATGCACTAAGATATAACCCCAGCCTGAAGGAATTGTTTACATACTCTGCTTTGTACATCTGTTTTCTAATTAAACAGGCAAAACCAGTCAGTGTTTTATGAGGAAAACTGCTTCATTGTTCATTTATATCGTATTTTAATTATAGCTCCCCAGAATATCTCCACTTAGTTAATATCTCCATTTAGGGGGTGAATACACTTTTAAGCTTTCCTTCTCTTTTATTGTTAAAATTTGTATGCAACACATTTGTCTTGTTAAATCCAGAGAGGGGGTCTTCAGAGATGGCTTAGCAGTTAAGAGCAGCTGTTCTTGCTCATAACTATCCCAAGTCGGATTCCTAAAACCCACATAAAGTGGTCTTGGAATCCTAGCCCTAAGTAGGAGGAAACAGGGAGGATCCGTGGGGCTCCCTGGCCAGTCTAGCCTAATCAGGGAGCCTTGGGTCCTTTAGGTCCCTGTAAAAAGCAATAGGCCCCTAGTCCCTAGGAGAGGAAGCATCTAAGGTGCCCTAAGCGCACCAGAGCAGAGCTTGGTTGAGCTACTTGAGAAGGGTGGGTGTTGCAGGCTGGAGCGCCTTTGCTTAGTGCTTTTGTCGTCCCAGACCGTTCTGGCGCTCACTGCCGGTGTCGGTGTCCTGTGTTCACGGACCACGACTGAATAGTTAAGGGTCCTGTTCGCTTCCTGCACGGCTCCAGCCTCGGCGTCCCCTCACAGCGGGCGTCGTCACTGGCGGCGCCGCCTGAGTGGCAGGCAGCCGCGGACTGCGGAGCCCGTGAAGGCGCGGCCCCGCCGCCGCACGGCGCTGCCGGTGTTTTGGAGCGACCCGAACCCTTCCGGGCAGGACGGCGGCTTGAGCACCAACGGGGAGTCGCAGGAGGAACCGGAGTGGAAGGCAAAGGCTTCANGGTGAGATGATCCTTCAGGGTTCCTGCTTCATGAAAGAGTCTGTGAGACATTTTGCAGGACACAAAAGAAAATGACTGAACTGTCTTTGAATTTTCCTGCTTCATGGAAATATCTGCTAGATGCTCTGGGCCTGTAGGCTGAATATGGATGCTGCAATGCTACAGAGGAACTTTGGGTGACTGTACAGGCAGCGAGATGTCACTTGTAGAGTTTTGGAAGTTGCTTACTTCTTGTTTATTGAGGTAATATTATATCCCTCTGGAGTCTTTGATGGGGTTGAAGAATGGATAGTTATAGTTTTCCATTGTTATGATAAGAGATAAAATAGATCTAAATATGTTAAGTATAATTCTTGATAACTGTTATATGTAATTTTATTGTGTTAAAATGAAAGCCTTTCTTTTTTGTTTAAACAGAAAAAGGGGAAATGGTGTAGGAGGGCTCTTCTGTATTTCTGTGCTTTCATTGGTTAAATAAAGACTCTGCCTGGCCTGTAGAATAGGACACAACCCTTAGGTGGGCGGAGTAGACAGAACGGAAGGTGGTGAGAGAAAGGAAGTGAGAGAGACACCATGATTCTTCTACCCAAGATGGACGTACGTTAGAATTGTCCGGTAAGCCACCACCTTGTGGTGACACACAGACTTTTAGAATGGGCTGAAATAAGATGTGAGAATTAGCCAATAGAGGCTAGAGATAATGGGCCAGGCAGTAATTTAATTAATACAAAAAAATTCTCAGAATTGTTTTTTGCCCACTAGGTGGCAGTAGAATAAAAGAAAAGAATGAAAAACAAAACAAAACCCAAAAAACCTCCAAATCACACTCATCAATGGTCATGCCAGAAGCCACAGGGAACCAGGTGTGGCGTGCTTTCCCTGGAGTTGCTGGCTGGAAGTGTCCTGAGCCCAACAATGTAGCCTATTGCCACTGCTCTTGGCAGCTCTGTAGAACTCAATGGCAAGATCTGATGTGGGATGTCCTTCTGTATATGTGCTGCTTTTATTGGTTGATAAATAAAGCTGTTTCAGCCAATGGCTTAGCAGAGTAAAGCCAGGTGGAAAATCTGAACAGAGATAGAGAGAGAAAGAGAGAGTAGATGGAGTCAAAGAGAGAGCATGTAGCTGCTGAAGGAGAAGGATACCAGAAACTTACCGGTAGCCCACAGCCTTGTGGTGACACACAGATGAATAGAAATGGGTTAGTTTAAGATGTAAGAACTGGCTAGGAATGCGCCTATGTTACTGGCCAAACAGTGTTTTAATAATACAGTTTCTTGTAACATGAAGGCTGGCTTGTTGGGGTTACTGTCCCACCTGGTACCCCACAGCCGGCAAGCCCCAAAGAAAATCACACAGAGAGTCTACATTAGGTTATAAACTGATTGGCCCATTAACTCAGGCTTTTTACTAGCTAGCTCTTATAACTTATATTAATCCATTGTTTTTTAACTATGTCAGCCACATGGCTGGTACCTTTTCTCAGCTGGACAGCTTACATGTTGCTTCCTTTGTGCTCTGCGCAGGAATGCCAAGGGAGCTTCCTGCTTCCCAAATTCTCCTGTTCTCCCCTCTTACTTCCTGTCTGGTTTTCCCGCCTATACTCCCTGCCTGGCCAATCAGCATTTATTTAAAACATGATTGACACAACACAAACAATTCTCTCACACCACTTGCCCCTTTTTTTTTAAAAGGCAAAGTCCATTTTTTGGGAATGTGGGCGTAGTATTCCAGGCTACTTCCAGCTGGATGGGGGCGCTGATAATCTTTAAGGAGAATTAAAGACAATTTAGGGTTAGGATTAAGTCCTGACTGGAGTATCCTGTGAGGCTTCATCATCTCAGGTAGCATCTTGAATCTGTTCCTGATGTAGAACTCAGACATCTGGGCCATTTGTTCCTATCGGAGATTTCTCAGGTGGTCTTCCTTAATGAAACCTGAGTTTTCTTAACTCAGAATGAATCCACAGCCTCTCATCTCCTATGGAAACAAAAGGAAAAATCTCTTTTCCAAAGTAACATACCTTTTGACTTCAATTTTGAAGCCAAGGTATTTTTAAAATACCTTCCTTGGGTTAATCAGCAGCATTTACAAACAAAAGTGTGTTAGCAGCTGTTTTTCCTTCCTCAGCATTCAAACAATTCAAAGAGAGTATAATAGCATACAGTATCAAGATTCTCTGTGTATTTTCATCTTTATGTGGCTTTATTTTAACCTCCATTTCTTTTATTTTTCCTTTTAACTTTTGGCTTTTTGAGACAGGTTCTCTGTGTATCTTTGTCCTGGAATTCACTCTGTAGACCAGATTGTCCTTGAACTCACAGGGATCATCACAGAAGAGGAAGTGCAAAGAGGTTGGGGAAGACCAGAGAGAAACAGTGTCTTTTGGAAGTTATGGGACCTTTGTACTGACGAACGTACAGTCGCTGTGGTCACCTGTGTGGTCCCTTGTACAAGATGAAGACATTTAGCATGGAGGGAGGATGGGGTCACAAGCCCCCACTCTCAGCTGAGGATATGCAGACAGGCGGTGGCTTGAGAGAACACACAGAAGTGAGTCTGTTCCATCTTGACTGGAGGTCAGGGAGTTTGAGCTTATTTTTGCTTTTTCAAAGTTGTTGACAACAGGTGTGGCTACAAAACAAGATATGCTGACCCAGGGTTTGGTTGCTTGGTGTTTTGGACATTAAGATGACCCGTAGAGGTGGATCTGCTCCACCCTGACCAAAGGTCAGAGAATACAAGTGTATTCCTGCCCCTTCATTTTACAACAGGAGGTTTGACATAGGGAGTGGCTGCTTATAGGATATTTGGTCTAGTATCTTGAAAAGTATACTTGAAAGTTGTTTATGATTATACTGCCTGGTTTTCAGAAGGAAGAACATGAAGAAGTATGGAAGAGAGCCTGAAAGAATACTGAAATGGCATATAAACAAGGGGTGGGAAACATTAAATTTTGAGTCACTTGGGCATTAATTCATAGTGTTATCAAAATACTTAAGGAAGATAAAGATGATATTAATCATGATGAAACAATGGATAATTCCTTGAATGAATATAAATTGGATGACTAATCCTTAGAAATTGGTAAGAGAGGCAAAAAAGAAGATTTTTCTTGTTTAGGAAAAATCAAAAGTTACAAACAGTGCTACTGATAACTCTGCCAGTGATGACTCCCTCTTGCTTCCTTACTGAACTTTCTTTATATATGTATTCTCCATTGTCTGAAATGACCCTGAAGCATGAGGGAAGAATTTGCTAATCAATCTAATCTTGAATTCTCTCCACTTCCTGATGAGTCTTTAGGAAAACCTGTGAAAATTCTGTTAACAGCATAGACAAGCTAGGGCACAGGAGGGAAACAGAATTTGTTTACTAATTTTTCCCTGTTCTCATGAATTGTGCTTGGTATTTTCAGTGCAATTTCAGCAAAATTGAAATGTTTATAAGGCTTAGACATGGATATAATGATTTTAAAAGGCTAGGCTTCCTTTGGTTCTACCGCTACATATTGTAATGAATGTTTTTATAGTTAGAGGAACAATGTACTGGTTGCCATACAATTTATATTTAATTACTAAAATTGTTCTTAGCCCTTCCCAATTTCTTTATGGCAAATATGGCTTATAGACAAAACTTAAGAAAAAGTTCAGCAACCACTCCTAAGAGGTAATTCTAGAAATATCACATACGAAATGCTGACAGGGACTAGTAGATAGGTATCAACAGATTGCCAGCTGCATAACAGACATCCTGCAGCCCTCCTACATGTTAGGGTTGTAGCTATGGCTACTTGAATTAAAACTGATTCAGGATCTGACTTTGAGTCCGGTTATATAAAAATTATACAAGGTCCCTTTGAGCCTTATGCTGATTTCACAGGGAGACTCAAAGATGCTATTGAAAATAACTAAAGGGGGCACAAACTCGAGAGTTATTAAAACAGCTGGCTGTTGATAATGTCAATAAATAATTAGACCTCAGGGAGAGATAGGAAATGTGGTGACTTACAAATATAGAGCAAAATTTGCTGCTTTAGAAATCTATGTCACCAAAGTATTTTAATTGCAGCTAACCTGGTCATTTAAAGAAACAATGTAAATTTCCCTTATAACAAATGAAGGTTCAGAATCAAGGAGCTCCTGGCTTATGACCTAAATGCAAGAAAGGAAAACCCTGGGCTAAGGAATGCCGATCTAAATTTGATAACAATACATTGCCTCGTAACAATAACAGTAACAGTCAGCAACATGAAACTGGATTAAGGAGTCCTCCTCAGGCCCCACAAAACTAGAGTTTAAATCCAAAAGCAGTAACATTTGTGCCTGCTTTAGATTGTACTCAATCTAATCGTTTTGGTTTGTTTTATTTTAAGCTGCTACTCAAGGATGTGCTGTTATTGATATTTCTTGTCCTAAAGATATTTCCATTTCCCTTCTTCAATGTCCTTTTAAGTTACACTTAAGATATTAGGGACATATACTTGTCAGAACAATTGAACTTTTATTGGATTACAGTAGTTTATATATGAAAGAAATCATAGTTTATGAAGGAGCCATTGATGGAAATTGTATAGTGGGGGTTGCAGTCATGATCACAGTGTCCAATGATTGACAATTTAAAGCAGGAAAAAACTGCACAGTTATTATTGCCTTAAATAGTTCTTTCACAAATAAAACCATATGCTTTGTGATGGAGGATTTGGTAGTAAGATAAAACTGTTGCTTTGAGCACTTTATTGAAGGAAAACAATAAACCATTATTGGATTTAAAAATAAAAGAAAAAAACTTTTACAGAATTAATTGATTCTGGAACTTATATCTATATTATAACCATAAAAGAATGGCCCTCCAAGTGGCCAGTTATGGAAGTTATTCAATATTCAACCCTGATAGGCTTGGGAATTATGTGTGTAGCATGACTAATAAAAACCCAGAAACAGAAATTGGTGTTCAAACTGAAGGTCATAAAAGCAAAACAGCCACTGGCTCTCACCTCTGCCTCAGTCCAAAATTGGCTATCCTGCTCCAGGGATCTCCGAATGAGGCTGTGTCTGGGAGCTGTCTCCTCCCATCTTCTATTCCTCTCTAATGCTTGGATTAGAGGTGTGCACCACTACTGCCCAGTTTCTATGTCAAACTAGCGTGGCTACTGGGATTGAAGGTGTGTGTCACCACTGCCTGGTCTGTAAGGCTGATCAGCATGACTGTCTTACCCTCTGATCTTCAGGCAAGCTTTATTTATTAAATTACAAATGAAATTTCACTACATATGAGCTCTAAGGAGGTTAAGCAAAAATGTTACAAAACTACACTGTATGGGTTCAAAAGGGATAAGAGCAGTTCTACAGCCTTAAGTTATCCATGCTCCCATTAATCTTTGGAGAAGAGGCTTTTTTACAGCAAACTTAAACAAAAATCTATATCCTCACCTCTAATGCTACCTGTTCTTCACAGGCACAATGGCTAATGAAAAGAATGGGATATCAAAAGGAAAAAGGATTAGGAAGAGTTTCAAGGGATTATTGAATTTATAGTCCCACAAAGACAAAATCATTAACATGGATCAGGTTTTTTTTATAGGGGACACTGAAAAATTACACGAAAAACTACTGAGCCTGTATGGACACCTAAATGACCCATCTCTCTCTCTCCTCTTATTTTTTTTTTAAAGAAGAAAGCAAACTATCTTTTAAAAAATTTTACATATCAATCCCAGTTCCCACTCCCTCTCCTCTTCCCATCCCCTCTCCTATCCACTCCTCAGAGAGGGTAGGACACATTACTTTGAGGAAGGACTAAGGTCCTCCCTACAATATCTAAGCTGAGCAAGGAATCCATCCAAAGAGAATGGGTTCTAAAAAGCCAGCACAAGCAGTAGGGATAAATCCTGGTCTCACTGTCAGTAGCCCTGCAGTCTGTAAATGGCCCCTTTCTAAAGAAAAGTTGCAAGCCCTTCACCAGTTTAGTTTGAGAATGTTTGCATAGAATCTCTTTTTCTCCCTGGAATTCTCCTGTTTTTGTTAAAAATAATTTTGTAACTGGAAATTGTTGATTGACTGATGGAATGTTAATGCCACCATGTGGCCAAGGGGAGCTTTACAGCCCAGTTTACCTATGCCTAAAGATTGGCCTTTAAGAGTTTTGGATTTAAAAGACTGCTTTTATAGTATTCATATTCGTCTTGATAAGGTGCACTTCACCTTTTCTGTTCCCTCACTCAGTCATAAAGAGCCTCAGCTCTTGTATCATTGGAAAATATTACCTCAAGTAATGACAAACTTCCCTACTCTGTGTCAATACTATATAGGAAAGTATATATATATATATATATATATATATATATATAAAATTAATTTACATATTGGGGTCAGTGTCCTCATTTACTGCACATCTGTTTAAAGATTGTTTAATTTTGAAATGTGAAGTCTTTGTCTTTAAGCTATATAGATATTAAAAATTATAAGTCAGTAGTCACCCATGTTGTCATAGTTAGAGATAGGCTAGTCAGGTTCTCTATATAAACAGAGATTATATTCAGCACAACTAGGTAATCTTCAAAAACTTCAAAGAACTGTAGAATATGACTTTTAAATCACTTAGGACAATGTTGATGTGAGACAAATGCTCTTGACAACACAAATCTATTCCTGCGAGAATGTTGGGCACCAAAGGCATTCCACTTAGAGCTTGTTTTCTTCTTGGCAAAACTGGCCCTTGAGCAAAGAACTGTCCTTGCCTCAACTACTGACAATATGCATGCTGTCCAAACTCGAGAAGCAGGACACACGCAAAAACGATTGCCAAACCTTGCCAAAATAGTCTTTTGAATTTTCCTGCCTCTGAAAATGGTCTGTCAGATACTCTAGGCCTTAGCCCATGTTAACTCCTACATTGCAAATGAAACTTTGTGAAATCACTTGCTTAAAAAAAAAAAAAAGAAATCACTTGCTTGCACTTCCTGCTTTCTAGGTAGTATTATTTTCCTTCTCAGGTAATTGATGGGGTTGAAAACAAGATAATCGGCCGGGCGGTGGTGGTGCACGCCTTTAATCCCAGCACTCGGGAGGCAGAGGCAGGCGGATCTTTGTCAGTTCGAGACCAGCCTGGTCTACAAGAGCTAGTTCCAGGACAGACTCCAAAACTACAGAGAAACCCTGTCTCGAAAAACCAAAAAAAGAAAAAAAAAGAAAACAAGATAATCATAGCTACTTTCCTCTCATAACTTAGCTAAGACATTTTAGTATGAGACTTCCTTCCTCAGGATAGGATAGCTATTGAGATAATCTCTGTTATTTGTTAATTACCTTAGACTGGACATTTTGTATGTGTTTTTTGCTTGATGCTGGTTCATGTTGGTTGTAGTTATATTCTTGTATATGTTGTTGCCTTTTTTTC
This sequence comes from Dicrostonyx torquatus, assembly GCA_028555095.1. Lineage (NCBI taxonomy): Eukaryota > Metazoa > Chordata > Mammalia > Rodentia > Cricetidae > Dicrostonyx > Dicrostonyx torquatus. Next base: position 3,874 of record JAQHUG010000829.1, on the reverse strand, counting down.
CTGGAAAATACTTAATATTTGTTCTTGTTGTTTATAGTTTTATTTTAGGTTTAGAAACCTCTTCTTTCAACAAAGAAGGTAGGTGTTGTGGGAATTCATTCAATAGACTTTTAGATACAAGTCCATTAGGACATGGTCTGAGATACTATTAGCACAGACAGGAAGTGTGCTTGACCCTCTTTTTCCCTTTGCTTGATTGGTGGTCAGAGTTTGGTTCACAATCCCACTGCACAGAGAATAGAGGAATATAATGGCTGCCTATTGTGAGTCTATTATCCTTTATTACAGGCTCTTGTAGATTTCATTTAATTACCAAAGACTAGACAAGAGATCTACTGCTGAGCTAAATCCCTAAACTCATTTACAGTCTTTTTGAGATGGTGTCTCTAAATAGGCCTGAAAGTGAGCGATTTAGCTATAGTGTCTGGTTAACAAGACCCATAGATCCTCTTGTCTCTTTCCCCAGTGCTGCAATTCCAGGTGTGCAATGCTACACTTGACTTTACACTTGGATGTTGAGGATGAGCTTAGTTCTTCATGCCTGCACAGTTTATAAGCATACTAAGTCATTTCTTCATCCCCTACTATTAGAATACTTAGATACAGGGCTTTTGTTCAGAATTGGCAACCTGGGCTGAGATTTACTTCAACAGATGGCCATGAACTTTTCATCCTAGGTGAGTATTCAATTTTTGCCCCTTTTCATGTGAGTCACTGAGCTCCTGTCAGGCGACACTTCATGAGTTCTAAGGTCATTAGAACCCTTCTATGCTTTTCTAAGTCTGTGGGATGCAGAGAAACCTCAGTAAATCACAGTCCACACCAAATTCTAACTAGCTACATTTACCATGATATAAGGAATAACAGATTAACTGCTGGAGAAGCTAGGATACCCAGCTATCATTTGCTCTTCAACTCATTACATTCTGGGCTTTGATACAGAGGTACAATAGCTGTCACATGACTTCATTCTCAGCCATTATTCACAAATAAACACTCCTTAATTCAAAACTAGGCCCCTGCCAAATCAATAAGCTATATGAATTTATTAAATTATGGAGGGTTTTATTTGTGTGTTTGCTTTCTCTAATGTATGCAGTGATAGCCAGTCAGCGTGATGTCTATAGCTTGGGAAAGAATTCTAGAGAAAGACATCTTTTTTCTTTAGACAAAACGGGAATATTGTGGGGGTATTTGTACACTGTGTGAAAATGTATTGCAGTGATTGGTGTAATAAAAAGCTGCATTCAGTCAATAGCTAGGAAGAGGTTAGGCAGGATTTTCAGGGACTGCTATGGGACCATGGTCTGTACCCTGTCAATTACATTTTAAATAAATGTTGATTGGCCAGTAGCCAGGCAGGAAGTAGAGGCAGGGCAGGAGAATTCTGGGAAGAGGATGCAGTTTACAGTTGTGCCCCAGCCGAGAGGAAGCAAGATGTGACTGTCTCGCCAAAAATGGTACTGAGCCACATGACAAACATAGACAAGAATAATGGGCTAATACAAGTTATAAGAGTTTATAAGAAGTCTGAGCTACTAGGCCAATCAGTTTATAATTAATGTAGACCTCTGTGTGATTTCTTTGGGGGGCTAAATGGCTGTGGGACCTGGTGGGCCAAAAAAACCCTCAGTCAACAAGGGACAGAAAGGACTCTGGAAAGAAGAAAGATGAAGTTGCCAGCCAGATGGAGAAGAAACAGAAAGTGCAAGATGAAAGACATGTAATGTCATATGACAGAACATAGATTAATATAAATGAGTTAATTTAAGTTATAAGAACTAGTTGAGACAGCAGAGTCTCCAGAGTGAAGCTTGGAGAAACTTAACAGTTTATCATCCAAGAGAGGAGGTCATGATGGAGGCAGAGGTAACCCTGAAAAGGACAGGAAGCGCATAGCTAAGAGAAGGTCACCCCCAGAAGATGCCATCCCCAAAAGCAAGAAGGTGAAAGACCCTCGTAACCGCGGTCCTGCTGCCCGCTCCTGCCAAGTCTCACACAGGTCCCACAACACAGAACCAGGCTTGGTGCTAACACTGGGCCAGGGCGACGTGGGCCAGCTGGGGCTGGGTGAGAGTGTGCTGGAGAGGAAGAAGCCGGCCTTGGTACCCCTTCTACAAGATGTTGTGCAGGCTGAGGCTGGGGGCATGCACAGTGTGTGTCTGAGCCAAAGTGGCCAGGTTTACTCCTTTGGCTGTAATGATGAGGGTGCCCTGGGAAGGGACACCTCGGTCGAGGGCTCAGAGATGGTCCCTGGGAAAGTGGAACTGCAGGAGCAGGTGGTACAAGTGTCAGCAGGAGACAGTCACACAGCAGCCCTTACCGAAGATGGCCGTGTCTTCCTCTGGGGCTCCTTCCGGGACAATAATGGTGTGATTGGGTTGTTGGAGCCCATGAAGAAAAGCATGGTGCCTGTTCAAGTGCAGCTGGATGCACCTGTGGTAAAGGTAGACTCAGGGAATGACCACTTGGTGATGTTGACAACTGATGGAGACCTCTACACCTTGGGTTGTGGGGAGCAGGGTCAGCTGGGGCGTGTTCCTGAGTTATTTGCCAACCGAGGTGGCCGCCAGGGCCTTGAGCGACTCCTGGTCCCCAAGTGTGTGCTGCTGAAATCCAGGGGAATTCGGGGCCATGTGCGCTTCCAGGATGCCTTCTGTGGTGCCTATTTTACTTTTGCCATCTCCCGTGAGGGCCATGTCTATGGCTTTGGCCTCTCCAACTATCACCAGCTTGGAACTCCAGGTACTGGATCTTGCTTCATTCCTCAGAACTTGACATCTTTCAAGAACTCCACCAAGTCCTGGGTAGGCTTCTCGGGTGGCCAGCACCATACAGTCTGCATGGATTCAGAAGGAAAAGCATACAACCTAGGCAGAGCTGAGTATGGGCGGCTAGGCCTTGGGGAGGGTGCTGAGGAGAAGAGTATACCCACCCTCATTTCCCGGCTGCCTGTCGTCTCTTCAGTGGCCTGTGGGGCTTCTGTGGGCTATGCTGTGTCCAAGGATGGTCGTGTTTTTGCCTGGGGCATGGGCACCAACTACCAGCTGGGAACTGGGCAAGAAGAAGATGCCTGGAGCCCCGTGGAAATGACTGGCAAACACGTGCCAAATCGTCTTAAGTGTGTCTAGCGGGGGCCAGCACACAGTCTTATTAGTTAAGGACAAGGAACAGAGCTGATGAAGTCTTTGTGGGCCTGGCTTCTGGCCCCAAACCCAGCTTCACAGAACAGGAAAACGGCCAGCTACAGATTCCAGAAGGCCCCTCCCCAGCCCCAAGCAGATGTCATCTCCTGTCTTTTCCCATCACCACAGCAGAGCCCTTTTCTTCTGTTTCGTCCTCTATTCTAGAATCATCCTGGGACTTGCAGGATGAGGGAGGATGGGAAGGGGGTCTTGGAAAGAACTTTGCTTACCCTAGACTTACATCATTAGACCTTTCCCTTCACTGCCCTGCTTCCTGTGATCGTTGTGGGCCCATTGCCTACAGAGCCCAAAACTTCCTACCCACACTCTGAAAAGTTGGGAACTCCATCAAGCCCCTCTTCCCCTGTGCCACTTTTTATTCCTGACACTAGCTTACAAGGAGACAGGTGGTACAGTCGTCAGATCCAGTTGTCATGGATCCATGCCTGGGGAGATCTGGACAAAGGCTTTACAAGGCTGTGGGGGACCCTAAGCCAAAGATTTGCCTCTAAACAGGTGTCCATGGGCAAAAACAGTGACCCATTTGAAAAAAATCCAACTAGCTCTCCCAAAAGCACAAAGCACCCACTGTGTCTTGGGCATTGCCTGTGCATTTCCCATCCAGTCAGCCTTTCTGTCACAGAGGACGGGAAAGCTAGGCTGGGGGCTCTGCTAGGCAGTCAGGGCAG
>JAQHUG010000828.1:77715-95257 GCA_028555095.1 Dicrostonyx torquatus | reverse complement strand
TTTTTTTTTCTTTTGGAGACAGAGTTTCTCCATCACTGCCTAGAAATTAGGATCTGCTTTGTTTTGTTTTTGGCAGCAGGGTTTTGCTTTCTGTAGCCCTGGATCTCCTTGTGTTGACTAGCCTAACCTTGAACTCAGAGATAGCCCTCCTCTGCTTCCTGCATTCTGAGATTAAAGTCTTGCATCACCGTGCCTTACTTTGTGGGCTCTGGTTACCTTACTCAGTGTAGTTACATTTCCATTACCACCCATCTGCTGGAAATTTCAGTTTTCTTCATTGTGAGTGGAAATCATTGTATTCATGTGCCGCATCTCCATTATCCACGCTGATTCTTTTTTACCTACTGGGACTAGGGCAGCCATCACCATGCGTGTGCATCTGTTGTAGCGTGTGGACTCTTTCAGGAGAAGCCCCGAAAGGTTTGTCTTGGTGAGATGCTATTTCTAGTTTTGACTTTTGAGGCAGGCACACGCTGATTTGCTTGTTAATTCCAGCACTTTAAACTCTCACTGATGGTGAGTATGTATCCACTTTTGCACACATCCTCAATAGGGTTTGCGGTCTTCAGGGTTGCAGGGCAAGCTTTTCACCTGCTTAACTGTTTTCTAGCTCTGTGGACATCTGTTTTGTTGTTTTGTTATTAAAAAGCCGAGCAAAACTTTTAAATATATTTTTATTACTGGAAATGTCCTACATATACGTGATATGGTAATCATATTTAGACTGTACACCCTAAGCATACCTGAATCTTAATTTTGTGTGTCTTTTGTTTTTGTTGTCTGCCTTTATTCCTTTTTTCCTTTTCCTTCCTTCCTTCTTTCCTTCTTTCCTCCCTCCTCCTTCCCTCCCTCCCTTCCTTTCTTTTTTCCTCTTTGTCTTTCTTTCCTATAACTCATGGGTTTACTTAGTGCTGTCCAAGTGTGTGTGGCCATCCACAGGGCATGGACAACCTACTAGTGATCACATTCCAGAGGAAAAATAACTCTGCACCCACCCTCCCCAAGTCACCAGTTGCTGATACCTACTTAGCTGGGTGGGGGTGCTGGCTTCTTGAAGACCAATCCCATTCTGCTCAGTGATTTGGCTGACGTGATCTAAAGTGCTGGATTTTGAGTTCGATAAATGCATTGTAGACTACTGTGTGAAACTGAGCTGCTTCTCAGGGTATTCTCTCCCCTTGTGTCTTTTGTCCATTGATTTTCTAGAAAACTGCAATGTTCATATTTTTCTTAGGCAGTTATTAAATTATGTAAATTATGTAGTATCAAGTCAACTAGAAATCAGTTTCTAACGAAATAAAATTGTCTATGCTCTTAAGTATTAAGCTAACAATAATTAATATTTCTAAGATAAATTTTAACTCATACCATTAAAAAGTAAGACTCCCCTTTAGTGACAGGTTTTTCCAAGTTCTGGTCTTGTCTAATTTAAATTAACAGAAAAAAAAGTAATTTAAATAGAAAGCTGATATCTGTTCTGTGTACTTAAACCTTAACAATTATGAGATTAGGCTCTATCCACATCTTTGACATCAAGGTGTTCTACTCAGATTATAACCGTGTTTTCTAAAGGACAGGCTTTCGATTCAGGATGGGTATGCTAGTAGAATATGATCTAAGATCTAAACAATAGCCTAAGCTATTATTAACTGAAAAACATTACAATATCTTTGTCTTTAAAATGATCTTGGAGATACCTGTGTATATGTAGTATTTTCTTGTTGGTTTTTTGTTTGTTTTGTTTTTCGAGACAGGGTTTCTCTGTGGCTTTGGAGCCTGCACTGGAACTAGCTCTTGTAGACCAGGCTGGTCTCGAACTCACAAAGATCCGCCTGCCTCTGCCTCCCGAGTGCTGGGATTAAAGGCGTGCGCCACCACCGCCCGGCTGTAGTATTTTCTTGTACTTGTGTTTTTATATAGTTTCCATTCTACAATTTGGCTTATAATTAAGTGATCTTTTAATTAAAACTTCCAGGTTGGCCTAAATTTCTTTTAGTTCATAGTATAATTAAAGCTTCCTTTTTTATTGTAGTTAGATAAACCATTAGTCAGTATGTTATTAAGTTAGTCATAATCTCAGATCTGAGGCTATAAGAAGTCTAAAATGTTCTTGTTTCTTTTAAGACATAGTAACTTCTATACAGGGGTACAATTTCATTATTGTTAACAAGGCCCTCACCTCAGAGATGATATTTAGTCTCTGTGATTTCTAAAATGTAAAGATTGAGAAAATGACTTAGCCCTGTGATCTCAGACTTCCTTAAGTAATTAATATCCTTAAAACATAAACCCCAGACATTACATTTCTTCAAAATAATTGCTTATAGTGTCCAGTAGATATGTCATATCTCTAATTAAAAAATCAAGTCTTAAGTTTATTTAAAATCATTCACTGTCAAGGTTTAGTAAAGTATACAGCAGTTAAATTATGTTTTAATTAAAAATCATTAGAAAATGGGTAAGTGGAAGCTTGAGATGTAAAAAAACCTCAAATGTGTTTACCTCATTCCACACCCTTGTGTTTGCATAGCAGGCCCATTTCTTTTCTGTGTCTGCACGGACCTAGGGATTCCCTCAATCCCATTATTGCTTTTACCCTTATCCCTTATTACCCAACTGTATTGAGTTTGGCATTAGGATCTTGAATCGGAAATATCCAGGTTTTATGTGTCTTTAAACAGTCAGAGATGCTGTTACTTCCATTCTTCAAATGTCCACTGAGGTGCATGGGTTTTCATGAAGCTTCATCACTGCCTCTGGGGTTGAATCCTGTGTAGAAGCTGAGCTGTGTTGTGGTGGAAAGAGACCAGAGTCTGATCTCAGCAGACAACACTGGTCGTCAGTGTTCCTCTTTTGTCATGGGTCCTGGCAGCTTGCTGCAGGGACGGTGTGCATGAGACCACGTGGGCGGTCCCCAATGGTCCCCAGCCATGTGGCGGCGGTGGCGTGTGCATGAGACCAGACAGGTACCCAGGTAGAGTAAAGTTGAACATTTATTAGGATTATGGAGGGGAGAGGGGGGAAGGGGAGTAGAAGAGGAGAGACAGAGAGGGAGAGAGAGGAGAGAGAAGAAGCAGCTGCTGCCTCTCCTCAGAAGGAACAGGAAGAGAAAGCGAGCCTCTGCAGCTGCGGGCAGGAAAGGAGTGGGCGTGGCTTGTTTCTTTTTTTTTTTTCTTTTTGGTTTTTCTTTCTTTCTTTCTTTTTTTTTTTCCGAGACAGGGTTTCTCTGTGGCTTTGGAGCCCATCCTGGAACTAGCTCTTGTAGACCAGGCTGGCCTCGAACTCACAGAGATCCGCCTGCCTCTGCCTCCCGAGTGCTGGGATTAAAGGCGTGCGCCACCACCGCCGGCCGTGGCTTGTTTCTTAAAGAGCCCGAACAGTCACTACAGTGAGCACAGGCAGCAAATGACACTGATTTTTTCCTGCTGTGCACTGGGAGCAAGCTGTCTGCGACACTTTATAGGACGGGGGAAGGGGCTTGGGAATGAGGAAGTTGATGTATCTTCCTGGGTTGTGTTTGTACGTAGTCCTTCCCTCCTGAAATCATTTGCCCAAGGGAGACGGATGACTCAGCACACATTATCCTCTTCTGAAATTAGTAGTGCTTTAATTAAAATTATGCTTAAAGAAAATTAAGCAAAACCTAGTTTATTGCAATAAAGGTGTTACACATAAAAGCGTACAAACTATCATTAAAATTTCAATTTAAATGTCAGTTACTCGAGAGTGCTGTGTGTGTGTGTGTGTGTGTGTGTGTGTGTGTGTGTGTGTGTGTACACACCGGTTAGCAGGCAGTGACAGAACAGTAGAATATATGACCCAACTTTATTTCTTCTACAGGAAAAATGGCTCCATAGTAGGGATTGTGTAGAATAGTTGTGAGACTTGTTGAAGGGAAGCAAAGTATTAGGTGTTGTAATCATAGTGGCTCATGATTGAAATCCTAGCACTTGCAAGAGTGGTGTAGAAAGAAATGAGGAACTGTTCTTAGAATAACAGAGGTTGAGCTAGTGTTAGAAAAACCGAAGTATTGAGACAGCTCCTATTTTTTTTAAATAATGTGCTTATACCCCACTAAGTCTAATTATTGCAGCCTTTACTTACAGTGTGCTTTGGGGCCACATTCTTAAAGAACAGTGACTCTCCCTTCCCTAGAATACATCAACCAAAACTAGCATCTTAGTAAGGGCTGGGGCTTCAAAGTCCACCTCTGTGCATTGCTGGAGGTTTTCACAGCCAGGATCACACTTATGAGTGTGGCCACAGCAGTTGTGAATTCAGGTGTGCAGCAGCTGTGTCACATGCAGAACCCAGCATTTCACACTTCTGCTCCCCTTCCTCCACCACTTACACTCCCATTGTCACATTTGCAATGTTTTCTGAGCGTTCAGGGTTGGGGTCAGATAGAATTGTCACGTGGCTGAGTAGTCACGGTTGCCTGTTTTTACAATTTAAATTGCAATGCATCTCTGTATAAACTACCATTACTACAATAAGGAGCTTCTCTGAGCTAGGTTGTGAGCAGCAGAAATCTATGGACCGAATCACAAATATTTCGCAGGCAATGTGTCAACACGACCACTTAGAAAAACATTGGTAGGTTCTCTCTTAGAACTTATGACTTCTCTAGCCATGGGTATTGACTCTGTTAAAGTACCAGGTATGTTTTCCCTTATGTGGAACAGGCCTGAAATCTTCCTGGCAACAGTTGTTTAGCTCCATAAACATCCTTTCCTATTGGCGGATCTTGTCTGGCATCTATTTTGTAGCATTCCGGTCTACCTCAGGATACCCTGATTTCATCGTATATTTCAACACTGTGAAAGATAGGCACCTGGGACTTTCCTGGTCACTTCGTGGTTGATTGCTCTGTATCGTGCATCAATGCAGTAGGATTTTATCATCTTACTTTTCTGGGCAAGCAACAACAATGACAATAGGCTATATCGTTTTGTGTGCCTTGGAACCCTCTCTGACCAGTTACCTGTGCCCGACACTGACATTTTATTTAGTCACTCATGGATTTTGGGAGCAGCTTTTTCTCTGATGTGTGGTGATAGCTGCTTTTTCAGAGCTTCGTGGGTTTGTGGTTAGATGCTCTCCTCATGCAGAGTTCAAAATCTTCTCTACACAGAAAGATGGAGGCTTCATAGTGATGCTCACCAAAGGTATTTTTAAGTAGCTTACAAGCTAGTGGTGTTTCAGAAGGCTTTTAAAATACATATGTAGCCGGGCGATGGTGGCACACGCCTTTAATCCCAGCACTCGGGAGGCAGAGGCAGGCGGATCTCTGAGTTCCAGGCCAGACTGGGCTACAAGAGCTAGTTCCAGGACAGGCTCCAAAGTTACAGAGAAACCCTGTCTTGAAAAAAAAAATGTATTTTTCCAAGGATTTAAAAAAAATACATATGTAGCTTTCTTTTTTTAAAGATTTATTTATTTATTAGTGTATATAGTATTATGCCTGCAGGCCAGAAGAGAACACCAGATCTCATTACAGATGGTTGTGAGCCAACATGTGATTGTTGGAATTTGAACTCAGGACCTTTAGAAAAGCAGTCAGTGCTCTTAACCACTCAGCTATCTCTCCAGCCCTGTATATAGCTTTCTTTAACCCACTTCCTAACCCTACTTTCCTCTATGCTGTTTTCATCCATATTTAAACCTCAGCCTCCAGTATTTCCTCCTTGTTCATTCATATCACATAAGCAGTACTACCCCACTGGCTACGTGCATATATATTTATCCTGTTTTGCAAGATTCTACTGAAGTCACCTCCTACTGAAAAGTTTCTGGACAACAAAGGAAAGGAACTGAGGGATTCCACAGAAAATCTTTGTAAGGTATACATATGACAGAGGATTTGTGGCTGGAATATATATCAAATTAAAAATAAAGCAACCAAATATCAGGAACTCAAACAACATAGTTAAAAGAAAAATGGGTCACGAACTGGAGAGATGGCTCAGTGCTTGACAGCACTGGTTGTTCTTCCAGAGAACCCAAGTTGAGTTCCCAGCACCCACATGGCAGCTCACAACTGTCTGTAACTCCATTCCAGGGGATCTGACACACGCCAATGCACATAAAATAAAATAAGTTATAAAAAATGGACCACATAAAATAGGTGTAGAGAGAGTGAACAACCTTGTCTTGTTTTGGGTTGTAGAATTGTCTTTCTTTCATCTAAGTTGTTGTTGCCTCTGGGATCACTGTAAACTGCCTCTATTATGTTGAGCATGTCCCTTGAATCTCTAGTTTCTCCTGGATTTTTATCATGAAGTGCAGTAGGAGGCCACCCAGACTCCTGAAATAATCACACAGCAACTGTATTAATTAAATCACTAGTCCATTAGCTCTAGCTTCTAATTGGCTAACTCTTACATCTTAATTTAACCCATTTCTATTAATGTGTGTATTGCTATGAGGCTGTGGCTTACCGGGTATAGTTCCGGCATCTGTCTTTGGCAGGATTACATGCCTTCTCCCTACTCTGCATTCTTTTTTCCAGCATTCAGTTTAGTTTTCCCCACCTAGCTCTGTTTTGCCCTGCTCTGCTATAGGCTCAAAGCAGTTTCTTTATTCATTAACCAACAAAAGCAACACATAGACAGAAGGACCTCCTACCCCAATGAAGAGTTGTTGGTTTTATCAGATATTTCTTGAATCCCTTTTCATTTTTAATTGTGTTAATGTGGTTCTTCTCTGTGCTTTTTAGTTAATTTTGGACAAGGGTCTGCTAATCTCATTTTTTTTTCAGTGAGAAAACTCTTTATTTTACTGATTTTTTTGTATTGTTTATTGGTTATATTTATTGATTTCAGCCCTGAGTTTGATTACATATTGTCTTCTACTCATTTTGAGTGTGATTTCTTCTTGATATTCCAAGTGTGTTGTTAAGTTATTCTTGAGATCTGTTTGTTTTTTTTTTTTGCATGTAGGCAATTTGTGTGATGAACGTGCATCTTAGAAATGCCATCATTGCCTTCCCTAAGTTTGTGCATTTTGTGTATTCTCTTATTCATGCAATTCTAGAGAGTCTTTCATTTATGAATTTCTGTCTTGACCTATTTTTATTAATATAAATTGTGTAATTTTATCCATATAATTGTTTATTCTAGTTAGTTGTTCACATTCCATGGAGTAAAGTTTTCTGTGGTTTCTCTTTTTTTTAAATATTTATTTATTTATTATGTATACAATATTCTGTTTGTGTGTATGCCAGCAGGCCAGAAGAGGGCACCAGACCCCTTTACAGATGGTTGTGAGCCACCATGTGGTTGCTGGGAATTCAACCCAGGTCCTTTGGAAGAGCAGTCAGTGCTCTTAACCACTGAGCCATCTCTCCAGCCTCTCTGTGTTTTCTCTTGTTGATACTCAGTTTCACTTCATGATGCTTAGATAAAATGCAGGATTGTATTTCAGTTTTGTTGTTTCTCAGTAGACTTGTCTGTGCCTAAATATGTGGTCATTTTGCAAAGTTCCATGAGGTCTCCAGTATAAGGTATATTCTTTTGTATTTGGGTGAGATGTTTTGTATTTCTTTAGTTCATTTAGTTTATACTGTGAGTTAGATCCATCATTTCTCTGCTTAGCTTTATGTGGATGATCTGTGTATTGGTGAGAGTGGAATAGTGAAGTATCTCACTATTATTGTGTGAAAGTCAGTACATCAGTTAAGCTGTAGCAGTGTTTGTGTTTCTGTTTGTTTGTTTAAACAAACTTAGATGCTCTTGTTTTTGGGAAATAGATGTTAAGAATAGAAATGACCTTTGAGTATATAATGTTCTTTCCTGTCCCTTCTGATTAGTTTTAGTTTGAAGTCTATTTTGTCAGATATAAAAATGGCTACACTGGCTTACTTTTGGGTCCATTTTCTTGGAATAATCTGTTCCACCACTTTTCCTGAAGGTGATGTCTATCCTTGATGTTAAGTTGCATTTCCTGGAAGCAGCAGACACACCCTGTTTCCATACCCATTCTATTAGTTTGTGTGTTTTTATTGGGGAAATCAGACTATTGATATCAACCAGCAGTGTTTGTTGATTTTTTTAAAAAATATTTATTTATTTATTTATTTATTATGTATGCAATGTTTCTCCTGCATGTATACCTGCATGCCAGAAGAGGGCACCAGACCTCATTACAGATGGTTGTGAGCCACTGTGTGGTTGCTGAGAATTGAACTCAGGACCCCTGGAAGAACAGCCAGTGCTCTTAACCTCTGAGCCATCTTCCCAGCCCTTTAATTCTTTTTAATTTGTTTTTGTTGTTCTTTTGATGGTAGTGGTAGTTTTGGTATGTGTGTGTACCACATACCATTAATAGCACACACATTATTGCTAAAATTGGCCAAAAACACTCCCTCTCATATGAAGGACATCTATGTTTTGAGACCCAATTTGATAGACGCCTGAAGAAAGTATTGGTGAATTTTACTGTTTATTTCTGTTAAAATCTTAATGTGAATAAGGGATCGAGAGGTGGGTCAGCAGTTAAGAGCACAGATTTCTTTTCCAGAGAGCCATGTTTGATTCCCAGCATCCACTCACACAGTCTGAGACTCCACTTTCAGGAAATGTAATGTCTTCTGGCTTTCCTTGGCACCAAACACATATAAAGTGCACTGATGTACCTGCAAAAAGAAAAAAAAAATCCATACACATGAAATGAAATAAGTCTTTATGTTCATGTGAGTGACATTATTTGTCTAATGACTATTGTGGTGTTGAAGGAGTTATTTCATGGCCCTGGAAGCAATACCAGCCATGTTGAGGTCCTAAAGTTAAGTCACTTAGTATCTTTGTATCATCACTAAAGAATGACCATTGTGAATTTTTATTTTATTTTACTTTTAGCAGTCTGTGAGATCCTGAGGCTTGGGTGTAATTTAGTGACTGGAGGTTTTCTTCATGACCTTGAGCAAAGAAAACCTTTTCTAAAATTCAAGAGATGCTTTTCATAACTCAGAATCCAAGTGGAGTACTCCTGCCATGTATGTCTGTTTTGTCCATCCGTTGAGTAATTGTATTCCCTCGTTGGTGTGTTTTAAGTATATTGGCAGAGAATGAATATATTGGAAATGAAATGAAAGAAAGTCATTGACTTTTGCCTCATCCCTAATGTTTGAGGTTTCCTATCAAGCCCTGTATATGGTTGCTGTGTTGGAATCTACTTAGAGCTTTTTATTTTGTTTTCTTTTTCTTAGAGAAGGGTATTCTCCTGAGCACCTGTTTTGGGTAACTTTGTGTTCTGCTGACTTCTGGCATCCTCAGGTGGACATCTAGACACATCAGATGCACAGAATGGTGAGTGTGCCCTGGGCTTCTGGAATCCGGGGAGGGGTGGGGTGGGTGAATGAACAATAGAAGAGGACATGACTGCTCCCATATATGGTAGAGGAGATGGTTTATTGAAAATATGAGAGAGAGAGAGAGAGAGAGAGAGAGAGAGAGAGAGAGAGAGAGAGAGAGAGAGAGAGAGAGAGAGAGAGAGAACAGTCAGGGGCATCTGGAGTGATCCAGAATTGACTCTGTTAATTAACTCTGGATCATGTTAGGAGAGAGAGTAGGGAAAGCAAGAGACAAATAGAAGAGAGGAAGGAGAGGAGGGTACCAAGTGGCCAAGAGGAAGAAAGGCCAGAGTAGCCAAAATGGCTGAATTATATAGAATCAGAGAAGCTGGGGAAAGAAAAACCCTGCCTAATCACTGGGTCACAGAGTTTAGGGTAGGAGTGGGGTATGCCAGCCGGGAGGATGCTGTAACAGGTAGACTGGCAGCCAGCATTCTCTTTGATCCGTTAATAGACACCTCAGCAATTTGTCCAGGGTTTGAGACCTAGCATGTGATTTGCAGCACTAGCTGCTTTGGAGGCCTTTCTCGCCAGCCCCTGAAGTTTCCCTTGGTGCTATGCAGCCTGGTGGAGGTGGAGTGTGAGACAGCAGTGCTATGCCCCTGTGCTCTTGAAGTGCGCACCCTGCAGGCAGCCTTGAGCCATGCGTTCCCCAGATTTCTGTCCTTGTGAAGCTGCTTCTTTGCAATCCCTAGCACTCTTAAGTGAGTCTTTGCCATGAACTTGTCTAAACACAGATCTTGCTGGGCTTCTGGGTTGGGGATGCTGAGTCTACACTGTGCTGCGTAGTTGACTTCAGTGTGCTTTACATTTATAATGTATTCATTACACTTTTGTGTGCACCTACATTGATTTCCTTTTAATTTATATGTAGTATTTATTGTCATTTCTCTATTTTGTTTTGCTTTTTGTGACAGGGTTTCCCTGTATAACATAGGAACTCCTGGTACACCCCAGGCTATCCTTGAACTCACACATCCTCCTCCTCTGCCTCATATATTCTGGAATTACAGGATTACATCTCCTTGCTAGATTATCCGTTTTTTTTTGTTTTTTTTTTTTAAAGATAGGGATACTTGTGTAACAGAAGGCTGGGCTGGAAATCACTTCATAACTAAACTTGATACTCAAAACTCCTCCTCCCATTCCCATGCTTGTTTTCTCCTTTTCAGTCCTATATTCTCTGTACTATCTATACATCCCGCGCATTCTGCTGCCCCTGCACCACGCCCACCCACCCACAGGTCTCATGAAATGTTTCTTTTCCATGGTCTCTATAGATACTCATCCAGTTTTGAAACATATGGATAACAGATCAGAGATAGAACCATATAAAGGAGATACAGCATTTAATTTTGCGTGCTTAGGTTACATGGTTTGGTATAATTACATTTCCAGTTACATCCCTTTCCCTGCAAATTCCAGTTTGGTTTTCTTCTCTGCTGAGTGGGATTCTAATGTGTACCTGTGCCTTTAGCTGGTCTTTCTTTGGAGCACCAGCTCCCAAGTTATGATACAGAGACTTCCCAGAGTTCCTGTCTCTGCCCGAAAGTTCGACCTATCTTCTTCTGCCTACCTATTTGCCATTCAGCTCTTTATTAAACAATCCGAAGTGCTTGAGGCAGGTAAGGAAGAACAGAAAGACACGTCTTGACATGTAGTATGATCAGATACCCCCAATACTTCCCCTTTTTGTTTAAAATAAAAAAGGAGAGGTTTTAACTCTAACTGGGTTAAACCGTATACTATATAGGTAAGAATTTCATTCACAATGTCCAGTTTATTTTTATTTGACAACTTTGGTGAGTCGAAACTTTTGTAGCTAAACCACTTTCTATCATAACTTGTATTACCAACCTAAAATATCTTTTTAGACCTAAAATCATTTTCTTAGATAAGCAACTTAAGCTTTTATGTCTCTTACCTTTATGAACTTTACTTTCCTTTTGTGAGTTTTTTTTATGATTGGTAATGAGGAAAACTGTAAAACTGTAACTATCTAGTCTTCAACCCCATCAGTGACCAGGGAAGGCTAAACTATTTCCTGAGTAAACAGGAAATGCAGAAAAAGCAACATCCAAAACCATAGAAATGACAGACACAGCTGGCTGCCTCGACAGTCACCCAAGTTTCCTCTGCAATCATGGGGCATCGGTCTTCAGCCTATAGACCTAGACAATCTGACAGACTGTTCTGTGAAGCAGGAATTTTGAGGAACTATCCTACCTTGTCTTGGCAAGGCTTAGCAGTAGACTTTCATTGTGTTCTGCTTGTCCAATTTAGACAGCATACTGTCAGTAATTGAGGCAAGCAAAGTTTCTTGCCTAGTGGCTAGCTCTGTCATGTTGAAAGCAAACTCCATATGAGTTTCTTTAATGTCCGTCATCTTCACTGAAGTATATTGGTACTGCCATGAACAGACATATCTCACTATCATTAAAACATCTTAAATGCCATATTTTCCATCTCGGAAGTGTTTGAAGACCACCTATCTATCTAAAATATATCGCTGTTTAACCCTGAAAACACACCTAACATGACTACATGTGTGATTGTTATAGAGGAATAACTATTAATCTGCATTTCTTAATAATCCTAAACAGTTTGTAATAATAGCTTTCAAGGACTTTACATTAACTTTACATTACATTTCAAAATGAGCTGCATACTACAATACCTTAAAGAAGAGTAGAAACATAGGGACAGTATATTATAACAAAAATAGCCTTAAATTTGTATAGATATACAGAAATCCATACCAGTGTAAAATATTTGAGACTAGTAGTTGCTTTTAAGTGTAAAAGTAGATTCAATAATCTACCCTTTTATCCTTTCATTTCTATATTCCCTGCCTCCTTATTTTTTCAGTAGATAGGAGAGAAAGGAAGAAAGAAAGAAAGAAAGAAAGAAAGAAAGAAAGAAAGAAAGAAAGAAAGAAAGAAGAAATCCCTTAATCTTACCTCCATTGTTTAGTTCCCACCCTGACTATAACTGATAACAGCTTGCAATGACAAGTGTCCGTAACCCACCAAAAGACCCTAACCCACTAATTCCACCTCTTGGGAATGTGAGTGTCATGTTCTTAAAATTATTTCCTGTCATTTGGCAGCAATGGTACCTTTAGGTGACCCTGAGAAAAATGGATAATTGTTAAGTCCTGGGGAGCTAGCTGCATCATTTCTATGTCCAGTCTCTGTGTAGTCAAGTCCTGGCTGAAGTAGTCTGTAAGACTAGACCATCTCAGCTAGCTGCTTTGAAGTTGTTCTGGATGCAGATTTTTGAGAAAGCTGCAATGGAGCCATTTGTGAGCCTGTATCACCTGAGATAATTATCTACATTGATGTTTGGTCCTTTTATTCAGAAAACATACAAACTTTTGACTATAGCATACATATCTGCATTAACACAAGTATGGAATGTGTAGTGTGCACAAATCAACTAAAGATGATTTTATGTTCTATGTTTGAATGGGTAAAAGGGATCTGTCAACTTTATCCTTTTAGTTTTTTGAGACAGGGTTTCTCTGTGCAGCCCTGGCTGTCCTGGAACTCACTCTGTCCACCAGGCTTGCCTCAAACTCTGCCTGTCTCTGCCTCTCTAGTGCTGGGGTTAAAGGAGTATGCCACCACCACCCAGCTGCTTTATTTTTAATTTTATTTAATTAACATTTTTTTTCATTTGTTTTACATCCTGACCACAGTTTCTCTTTCCTCCTTTCATCTATTACCTCCCACCACCTCCCACTTGCCCCCCTCCCCACCCACTTCTCTGTCTCCATTCAGAAAGGGGAAGTGCCCCCCCCCCAACATGGGTTTGAACAAAGCAGGGCACATCGAGTTGAGGCAGGACTGAGCTCTTTGCTTTGTATCAAGGCTGGGCAAGGTGATCCAGCATGGGTGACAGGTTCTCAAAGGGCAGCTAAGTGCCAGGAACAGGTCCTGATCTCACTGCTAGGACTTTTACAAAGAAGTGAAGCTACAAAACTGTCAGATATGCAGCAGGCTTAGGTCAGTCCCTCCCTAGCTGTTGGTCCAGAGTCCATGAGCTCAGGTCAGCTCTCTGTATGTGTTCTGTCATGACCTTGATCTGTCAACTTTATACATTGGATTGTTTAACAAAACTGTTAAATAAATCAACTTTCATGAATTATGAAAGGATGGCATATAATAATAAGTCAGGAGGACTCTGTAGCCAACAAGATTTATTGTGTCTCATCCAGTCTCAGCTGCTTCCACGTCCAAGAATCAGCATATACATCACTTGTCTTGTAGTTTTTCTTGGTCTCTTCCTTTATGTCTGCAGCCAAGATTCTCAGGAGTTCTCCCCAGTTAAATCTGATCTTTATTAATTTTGAAGGGGTCCATAACTTTTTGTTTCCTTTGGAAACAAAGGCATAACCTCTCCCCCAACACAACACATGTCCTGACTTCCATTCTGAAGTTAAAACATCCTTAAAATATATAGGCTAGTTTAATTCAGCTGTTGTTTCCAAATTCCAGTGTCTCTCAGCAGCTGTTGTGTTTTGTTGATTAGCACTTAAAAAATTTAAAGTTAATGAAGCATAAGGTAGGGTTCAAATACCCCATGTTATATTTCCTATCCTTATATGGCTTATTCTTTTTGTATTACTTTGCTCTCTTCTTAAGACTTCCTTTTATTATTTTAAAACTATTGATTAATTAATTGATTGATCTATTGATTTTTTAAAGACTCTCTATATGCATTTTCTTTGCTTTCTTTAGCACCTAAGCACATTTTCAAGCATAATGTATCTGTTCAGAGGTGTTCTCAGTCTGGGCTTGGATTTCTGTGCATCTGCAGTGTAAGCTAAGTCTTAAAGGGTCCAGGCCGCCTACCATAACTGACTTAACAGGAAGGGGAAGCCACATGCTGTGAGTATTTAAAAGCTTGCCTGAGGGCTAGAGAGATGGCTCAGAGGTTAAGAGCACTCTCTCTTCTTTCAGAGGATCCGGGTTCAAATTCCAGCATCCATATGGCAGCTCACAACTGTCTGTAACTCCAGTCCCAGGGGCTCTGACACCTTCACACCAACTCACATGAAATAAAGTTAAATAAATTATTTTAAAAAATAGCTTGCGTGAGAGACTGCAATGTCTATGCACCTTTTGCTCTTCTGTGAGAGCTAAGCCTCTTGACAACTGCAACTACCTGCCCCTAGCTCTGTGAAGTTGATGACCCTATGCTGCAGCAGGCATTCCACTTCGTCTTCCGCTGACCATCATGCCAACTGTTCATAGGCCCTACTCAAGTGCTTAACTGCACAGGAGGGCCTCTTAAATGAGCTGCACCTCTGTCAGCACATTGGGACTACGGTTGCTAGGATGCTGCATCTGGTTCTGTGTCTGAACTTTTCTCAGCTTTCTCAGGCCCTGTGTTTGGATATATGTGCCTGCATGTTGAATAGCAAATGTAGCCAGTCTTTCTTTGGACTGCCATCTCCCAAATGGCTCGTAGACTTCTTATTAATTATGAAAGCTTTGCCTTAGATTATGCTTGTTCCCAACCAGCTCTTGAAACTTAAATCAACCCATTTGTATTAATCTACATTCTTCCATGAGACTCATACCTCTCCTCAGTATTGTATGTCTGACTTCCCCTGTGTGTGGCTGGCAAATCCCCCATGCCTCAGATTCTTCCTAGTGTTCCTGTCTCTGCCCAGAAGTCCTGCCTGTCCTCTCCTTCCTAGCTATTGGTCACTCAGCTCTTTCTTAAACCAATCCGAAGATGACTTAGGCAGGCAAGCAACGACAGAGACTCATCTTCACACAACATGATCAAATATCCCAGAATATGTGCCAAATCTCCATTATCCAGACATCAGCTTATGGGCATTCAGACTGATTTCTTTTTCTAGCTATTGGGACTAGAGCAGCAATGATCATGAGTGTATGTATCTGTTATATTGACTGTTTCTTTGATATGCAGCAAAATGTATAGTTTGATGAAATAGTAATTCTATTTTCACTTTTGAAGCAAGCTCACGCTGATTTGGTTGCTAATTGAAGCAATTTAATCCACCACCAATTTTAAGTATTCACTTTGCCACACATCCTTGACAGAGTTTGAAGTCTTCAGGCTTGCATGGCAAGCTTTTCACCTGCTTGCTTGTATCCCAGCCCTATAGGCATATAATTTATAGTTTTGTTTTTAAAAGTATAAATGTTACAGTTCTGAGCAACAAGGCTTCTCCAGTGGAAGTGCTACAGTTCTAATGGGGGGCTTGTTCCCCCATTAGCAAGTGTTAGAGCTCTGAAGGGAAAGGTATCCTATGTCAGGACCCAAGGAACAACACAAAGTCACACTTCAAAACAAACCACACAACAGATTCATTGCAAGGCAAAACCCAGGAGGGTGGCTGCCTCAGCTCAGGTGAGAAGCAGTGGAGAACTGAGCAAAAGAAAGGGCTTATATAGCATTTCATGGAGGTAGAGCTTTCCAGGGTAAAGATTTCCAGAGTGGGGATTGATGGGTTATCAAGTCCAGATCTTGAACTTTTCACTCTGTAGAGCAGAGCTTGACTGCCTGTGTCTGGCAGGGCTGGGTCTGGTCCTTATGGCAGTTAACAGTGTACTATGGGAGGAGGCTGGCCTTTGGAGGTCACATGTCTCCAGTAGCTTACAAAAAGATGAACAAACTTTTGAATATGTTTATTATCACTCTCTGTAAGTGATATATTTTATTCGTATCTCACCCTTACTAACACACCCAGCCCACCTTTCTTTAATGTGTCTTTTGCCACTTGTTTTATAATCCAGAGTTCAGTTAGTATTATCCAAATGTGTATGGCCATCACAAGGGTATGGTCATCCTACTAGTGGCTACATTTCTGAGAAAAAAAATCACTCTTCATCTTTACAAAGATATCAGGTGCCCATACCTTCTTAGCTAGGGGTGGCCTTCTTGAGGACCAAAATCTCATTCTGCCCAAATTTTGACTGACACAATCCAATGTGCTTGTGGGATTTTTAAAGTTTTATATATGCATTGTAGAATATTTAGGGGAAACTGGGTTCCATCTCAATAAGAATACTGTTTTTTCCATTGTGTCTTTGTTCGGTGGCCTTCTATAAAACTATAATGTTTATGGTTAACATAGACAGTTACTATTCATGTAACTGCTGTGGTATAAAGTCAATAAGAAATAAGTTCTTTCCAACTGATGTTGATCTAATTCACATAGGAAGAAAAAGAAAGCAAAAGAGAAGGGAAAACCTAAACACGTCCCATGAGTTCTATATGGCTGGAGACTTAGGCCAGAGAAACTGAGGAGTTCTACATTGTTTGTAATTTGGCAGGGTCACCTATTATTCTACTTTTCTCGTGTTTTTTGTTGATTTCTATCCATCCCTGGTGAAAAACAAAGCAAAGATGGTGAATCCTCTATTAACCTATATTGTAGGACTTGGAAGCCTTAGGTTGGTGATTGTTTTTGACCCAACTGATTGGTTTGATGAGCCAAAATGGAAATTGGGCAGAAAATAGTTAGGGAAATTTCTAACAGTTAGGGAGGAGAATTTATTTTCCTTCATGTGACTGTTTACCGAGGTTATAATTGGTTGTTGGTATCTAGGTATGGTATTCCAGTTTAGGAAGGGTAAATTTATTCTAAGCAAAGACGTACTACAGGACAAGAATATGCGATGAAAGGTGTCCAGGCTTCATGAGAGAGGGTATTCAAAGATATCAGTCATACTGGGGGCTTTGAAAGAATCAGGATTTGGTTGCTAAGAGACAGAGCATGCACAAAAGATTCAATGTTTGAACCAAAAAGATTACATTTGGTAAGCCTTGTTAACTGAGCTTGCATTTCCCATAGTCATCTGAGTTTAGAATTGTTGGAGGGAGGTTGCTTGTTGGTTCCTGACCGCCCAGCTAGCTTACACCCAAAATAATCACATAGAAACTGTATTAATCAAATCACTGCTTAGCTCTAGCTTCTTATTAGCTAACTCTTATATTAATTCAACCCATTTCTATTAATCTGTATATGGCCACGTGGCAGTGGCTTACCTGCAAAGATTCGGCATGTCTGACTCTAGTGGCTCTATGACATCCCTCTCTGACTCTGCCTTCTTCCTCCCAGCATTCTGTTTAGTTTTCCCCACTTAGCTCTGTTCCCCTATAGCTCTGCTATAGGCCCAAAGCAGTCCTTTTATTAACCAATGAATG
>JAQHUG010000828.1:60139-77345 GCA_028555095.1 Dicrostonyx torquatus | reverse complement strand
GGCGTTGTTGCTATGTTCAAAGCAGACATAGACACAAACACCAAAGATAATTCTTCTGTGAAGGATACCCACAGATCCCGAAGTCCATTGTTCAGAGAGGACTGTGTGAAGAGACCATGCTAATGGAGTTAGTTCCATGTGCTCAGCTGCCTGCTTTACACTTGTCCCAACAACTACTATTAATCTTGTTATCTCTGATAGCAGCTCTCCTTGTTGAAAATTTTAACTTGCTTACATTCTTTTCTTCTACCAAGGACTTGACAATCTTTGCTTTCAAGTTCATTTCAAGCTCTCTGATGTACAGAAGAACAAAGTTATATTCTTGAATTCAGTAACCCAGGAATGGCTCTTACTCTAGTTCCTGACTAAATCCTCACTTCCCACTGAGCCTTCCTGACACTTGTCTCTGCGTAGGCATTTATTTTTAGCAGTGTTGTCCTGTAAGTGTCTCCCTGACTGATTCATTCAGCTTTGCATTCTATGTGTTCTCGGGTTATTTTGTTTTGTTTTTGTCTCAAGAGAATTTTCTTGCCAGTTCTTCAATGGTTCTTCCAAAACAAGTTTTTTTTTTTTTTTTGGATTTTTTGAGACAGGGTTTCTCTGTAGTTATTGGAGTCTGTCCTGGAACTAGCTAGCTCTTGTAGATCAGGCTGGTCTCAAACTCACAGAGATCCACCTGCCTCTGCCTCCCGAGTGCTGGGATTAAAGGCATGCGCCACCACCACCCGGCCCAAAACAAGTTGTAATGCCAACAGAGGACCTGTTAGTTTTTCTTACAAGGGTTCAAGTTTTTAAAAAATCTACTTCTTGTATTAGGCTTTTCATCCGGCTGTCATAAATGACTCTGGGTAATGTGACTTAAAGCAGAACTGAAGGGTACAGTCTATTAAAGGCACAACAGTGGAGGGGCTGGTCACATCACACACAATCACAAATGGTATAGCTGTGTAGTTTCTCAGCTCATTCCTCCCACTAATGTAATTCCTATATAGTTCACAAAGTGCTTCATCTCAAGTGTGTGTCTGTCTCTGTGTGTGTGTGTGTGTGTGTGTGTGTGTGCGCGTGCGCATCGCCCCATAGGCTCATGTATTTGAAACTTTAGTTCTTAGTGAAACTTATTGAAACCTATTAGGAAATGTTGTCTCAGTGTAGGAAGTATGTCACTGGGGGTGTTCTTTGAGGTTTAAAAGCTCATTCCTGGCATTATGTCTGTCTTTTTTTGTCTGCTGCCTTTTCCAGGAGTAAAACATGCAGGCCAGGCACTCTTCTAGCTCCATGCCTGTCTGTTTCCTGTCATTATAATCATGGACCAACCCTCTAAAAGGGTGAACAAGCCCAGATTAGATGATGTCTTTTATCATAGCTGCCTTGATCATGAGCTCTCCTCTCAGCAGTAGAATCGTAACGGAGACTGTGAATCTGGCTTTTTTACAATAAGAATTCAAGATAGCATTCTACAGGTGTTTCGGAATTAACCTCTATTGACATCATCACTTAGAAGTGTCCTCCGAATCCGCAGTCCTCGGTGATTCTGCATAGCATCAGCCCGTCAGTTACAGGCAACCATATAATATGTGCTCTGTTTCAGGAGTCCGTGACCTTCGAGGACGTGGCTGTGAAATTCACCTCAGGAGAGTGGGCTTTGTTGGATTCCAGTCAAAAGACACTCTACAGAGATGTGATGGGGGAGATACTTTTGAACCTTATGTCCATAGGTAAAAACACAACCTGTTCCCATTGCTTATTCAGTCAGAGAGCAACTGTTCCCAGTTTGTGTGTATAGTGTTGTAATTTGGATCCTTGAATTGAATATGTGGTGAATTTAGCGAGCATGCTCGTGTCTTAAGAGTGAGATTGTAATTTTTTTTAATATTGAAAATGTTATAATGAATTCTTTGGGTTTACTTTTAGAAAAAGGACTAGAACAAAACATTGAAGAGAACTACAAAGATCTCTGCAAAAGTCTGAGGTAAACTATATTCAATAGGAAGTAATTTATATCTAATATTTACGAGTGAGAGGATGACCAAGAACCTACTAAATGATCTATATCTATCTAATTGCACATTGAATCTACCCCCAAATTCCTATAGCAGAGCATTGAATTATCTCATTCCCTGTTGTGTAATCTGTATCATCTATAATCTGTGAATATCACTAATATGTGATAGAACATTAGTCTGAAAGAGCTTTTCCAAGAGTTTGCTACACAAAATCTTCCTGTCATTATTTAGAATCATTCTGTTTACTCTTTTGAGGCTTGGAATAGAAAGGGCTGTGTTTGTTCCCTTTGTTTTCCTGTGAGAGAAAGCAACTCTGAGGTGGAGCTCATGCTTACTTACCCTTCCTCGTCACAGTTCCATAATAAAGGGAAGCAGAGCAGGAACTGAAGCAGAGGTGATGGAGAGATGCTGTGTACCTTGTGCTCATCCCTTATTCAGTCACCCCCCTTCAACCCCGGCCCACCTCTCTAGGGGACAACACCCATAGTAATCAGGAGATGTCTCCACAGACATATCTAACTGTCTGTCAGTCTGGTAAAGCCACTTTCTCCTTTGGTGTTTCCTCTTCTCACATGTGTGTACTAGCTTCTGTGAAGTTGATGGAAACTAACTAGACCCCCTTCACCTCTTGTCAACATTACACACACACACACACACATTCCACACTATTAATCTAGAACTGTTCATGGCTTGTTTCTCCCTAAATACTCTTAAGCTCACAATATAAATCACACTATAACTTGAGAAACACAGATTCTTATAAGATATCACAGGAAGTGCTCCAGTAGAGCCTTTGAGGACCTTCCATCATCCCTAAAACCATAGAAGTCAGACTTCCATCATTACTGTCAGCACTCCTGGCCTCTGAGCTCCTGGAACAGCTCTTTATCCTGAGACTCAGTGACTAAGGTCATCTAACCTAAGTTTCCAGACATCTTCACAGACCTAAAAGCCACGTGGTCAGCTCTGTTAAATGAATAACCTATGAACCTGGTAACCAACTTCTGTTTGAGAGTCCTCTTTGTTCCTGTGATAGTCACCGTGACCAAAGTCATCTTTGGAAACAATAGGGTTTCTTTTGACTTACACTTCCATGTTACAGTATACAACAAGGAAAGGCAGGACAGGAGCTCAGAGTAGGCAGGAACCTGGAGGCTGGCATGGAACTAGAGACCATGGAGGAATGTTACTTACTAGTTTGCTCCTCATGGATTCCTGAGGTATCTTTCTTATAAAACTCATACCCACCTGTCCAGGGGCACACGTCCCACTATCGTCTAAGCCCTCCCTCATGAATCAGGACTGAGAAAATGCTCCCGAAGACTTATTTACAGCCCAGTGTTTTTGAGTCATTTTCTCAGTGAAGGCTCCCTATTCTCTGATGACCCTAGGTGCTTCTGGTTGATTACAAACTCACCAACACAGGTTGAGGACGTAGAATGCCAAATGCTACAGTGTTCCACAACTTTATGTGATTGTCATAATTTTCTCTTAATGCCAAGACCTGTGACTGGATGTTTACTCTATTTATATCCATTAATTATTTTATGTATCTGCATGTGTATACGCTGTACACTTCTTATGGCAAAAAGATTTGTGGCAGCCAGAAGACCCCAATAGATCCTTCAACTCAAGACTAACAGGAATTTGTGAGTTCTCCACATAAATACTGGTCACAAAACCCTGGTCTACTGGAAGAGCAAGAATTGCTCTTAACCTCCGAAACTATGATAAGCTCCTGCATGTGTTTGTTTGGTTTTGATTTTTGGTTTTGGTTTTTTGAGACAGGGTTCCTCTTTTTTAGCCCTAGCAGTCCTGGAATTAGCTCTGTTGATCAGGCTGGTACTGAACTCACAAAATTCTGCCTACCTCTGCCTCCTTAGTGCTTGATTAAAGGTGTGCACCACCAGCATCCTGCCACCTTCATAGTCAACACTTTGTTTCTTTACAGATGATGGGTTTCACAAGTGGTTACACTGTCCTCAGCATTGGAGGCATTATGCTACAGCCTCTCGAATAGTAAAGTTGTAGCAGACCACATGAACTAGCCTTCAATGTTTCCCTTTTTTTATAATAATCGTCTTCTCATTTCTTGTAGAACTCAGTTGATTGAGAAAGATTGTGGATATGAATATAATATTCAGTGTGATGACACCCTTCAGCCAATTCTAAAGACTATGATTAATGAAGCCATGCCTCCTGCAATAACAGGATATGAAAGCCAATTGCATGTAAGAAGCATCATTGGTCATTCATTCTCACATGTATATCTCAGAAACCAAGCTAGAGGGAAACAGTCTCACTGTAAGGAGTCTCTTATACATCAGAAACATTGGAAAAATACCAGTCATTCTGAATCACTTCAGATACTTGGAACTTTTCCCAGAGAGAAATCTTATAAGAATCAACAATGTAAGGAAGCCTTTAGGAATCTCCCTTCTAATCAGCCTCACAAGAGAACACAATGTGGAGATAAACTCAATGGGAAAATATTAAGGAGATATACATATAGTGCAGAAGATGATGGAATCCATACAGAAGTGAAATCGTTTGCTCATAACCACAGAGTAGAAGCCTTCCTTGATTCCAGTGACCTTATCATCCCTGGAAAAAGTCATATTGGAGAGAAGAAATACATGTGTGAACAATGTGGGAAAACATTTAAGTATGCTTCGTGTTTTGAGAAACACAAAGTAACTCACACTGGAGAGAAGCCTTATGCATGTAAGCAGTGTGGAAAAGCCTTCACCAGCTCTAGCTGGTGCAACACTCATGAGAGGGGTCACAACGGAGAGAAGCCTTACATGTGTAAGCACTGTGGAAAAGCCTTCAGAAGTTCCAGTTATTGTAGCATTCATGAAAGAATTCACACTGGAGAGAAACCTTACTCATGTAAGCACTGTGGCAAAACCTTTGCCATTTTGAGGTCTCGTAACTGTCATGAGAAAATTCACACTGGAGAGAAGATTCATGCATGTAAACATTGTGGAAAAAGCTTCATTAGTCCCACTTCTTGTAACATTCATGAAAGAATTCACACCGGAGAGAAACCTTACGCATGTAAGCATTGTGGCAAAACCTTTGCCAGTTTGACTGGGTTTATCACTCATGAAAGAAGTCACACTGGGGAGAAGCCTTACACATGTAAGCACTGTGGAAAAGCTTTCAACAATTGCAGTTATCGTAACGTTCATGAAAGAATTCACACTGGAGAGAAACCTTATGCATGTAAGCACTGTGGCAAAACATTTGTCATTTTGGGTTCTCTTATCACTCATGAAAGAAGTCACACTGGAGAGAAGCCTTACACGTGTAAGCACTGTGGAAAAGCCTTCTCCCAGGCCAGTTATCGTAACATTCATGAAAGAATTCACACTGGAGAGCAGCCTTACGCATGTAAGCACTGTGGCAAGACCTTTGCCATTTTGAGTTCTCGTAACACTCATGAAAAGCTTCATACTGGAGAGAAGCCTTACGTGTGTAAGCACTGTGGAAAAGCCTTTATCAGTTCTATTTGGTGTAGTGCTCACGAAAGGGGTCACACTGGAGAGAAACCTTATGCATGTAAGCACTGTGGTAAAACGTTTGCCATTTTGAGTTCTCGTAACAGTCATGAAAAAATTCACTCTGGAGAGAAGCCTTACATGTGTAAGCATTGTGGAAAAGCCTTCACCAGCTCTGGTTATCGTAACAAGCATGAAAGGGCTCACGCTGGAGAGAAACCTTAAGCATGTAAACATTGTAGAGAACATTTGCCAATTTCAGTTGGTACAATCTCATGAAAGAATTAACACTGGAGAGAAGCTTTATGCATGTAAAACCTGTGGAAAATCCTTCACCAGTCCCTCTTACCATCATGAAAGAATTCACACCGGAGAGAAAGTGTTTCCATGTAATGCATGTAGGAAACTGTTCCTTCAACTTTATGATCATTCCAGCCACGAAAGAGTTCACTCAAGAATGAAGACTTATGCATGTAAGCATTGTGAAAAATCCTTTCTCTGCCGTAGTAATCTGTCATATTGAACAGTTGCTATACACACACATATACATACGTACGGACATACATACATACATATGGTAGAAAAGCCTTCTTGGTAATTAGACTTATGTGGCTAAGCATTTTCTGGTTATCATTTATGTAGATTTTTTCCCCTAAAGTTTATCGTTTCTGTCAGTCTGTTGTGCTTGTGTGCCTATGCATGTAAGAACCTGGAGTCAGAAAAGGGTGTAGGATTCCCCAGGAACTCAAGTTAGAAGCAGTTGTGAGCTCAGTACTAGGATTCAAACTTTGGTACTTTGGAAGAGCAGTAAGTCCTTTTAACCTTTCCACAGTCACCATCTCATCCTCAACTACAGTCATGGGAATTTTGCAGTTCATACTTCTCAGTATTCTTCAAGTAAAGAATTGGAGTTTTCTTTTTCAGTTTTTAAAGTATTGACAGTTTCTCGTAGTTCTATACTATTTTAGCCATAAGCAAGGAGATAATTTTTCATAATCCTTCTGCAGCCCCATAAGTTTTGTAGAACCACAGGGGAATTGAGACAGACAAAAGTTAGAAACTGCAGGAGATTCTCGGGATCAATGTATAAAAGGCAGTGACAGCTGAGAAAATGGGAGTTTTATTCACCCAAGTTAACACTCTTACAACCACCCATTTACATCTTGGAGATTGATGCTAAGTTAATGACCCATGGCACCTTCCCTTGAACACCTTTCCCCCTTTTTTGTCCCTTCACTGTTGAGATGTGACTTGCATGTCAGGCTGCTCCATAGCCCCTCTTGTGTATTTACAAGTCTACACAAGATTGTGTAGATACACAAGAAAGATACACGAGATAAAGACACACCAGAACCTGGAAGCCTGCAGGCTCAGGTCACCTCGCTTATTGTACCTTAATGCATGTGTAGGTAATGTTGTCCCTCTGGTGAATATAAAGGTGTTGAAATCACTTTATTTACAGCAGAAGTAATAGAAGGCATGGCGAGCTACCAGAGTTAAATTCTTAGGTGTCTCTACCTCATCACTAGGTAAGGACCTCTTTGTCAGTTCTGTCTTGAGGCTTGTGAATGAGTTTTTCTCGTGTATGTAGACATCCCTCCTATTTGGGGGCCAAAAAATTTCTTCATCGCTCTTTTTTTTTTTTTTAACTAAGAGGAAAAGAAAGTTTTATTTTTTTTCAAAGTAAACATTTAGTAAGGAAGATTTGTGATAAAGAAACCTAATCTTTAAAACATTTGAGAATGTGGCACAGGGGAGGTGAGAAGGAGCTACGAGGAGCTGAGGCAGAGGAACTGTTGTCAGAATGTATGGTGTGAGAGAAGAATTTCTTTCTTTCTCTTTTGGTTTCGAGTACATCTAGAAAGTGTCTGGACATTTATCTTTTTATTTTTATTAATTTCATTTTACATTCTAACCACAGTTCTCCCTCCACCACTCCTCCTACCCGCCCCTTGTCCCCCCACCCCCAGGCCAATCCCCATTCACTTCTCCCGAAGGGTAAGGCCTCCCATAGGAGGTCAACAGAGTCTGGCACATTAAGTTGGGCAGAACCAAACCCTTCCCCCTGCATTAAGGCTGAGCATGGCCTTCCACAATAGGGAATGGGCTCTAACAAGCTAGATAGATCCTGGCCCCACTCCTGGGGAACCCTCACAGCAAGCTACACAACTGTCCCCCACATGTAGAGGGCCTAGTTTGGTTCCATGGAGGCTCCACAGATGTCAATCTAGGGTTTGTGAGTTTCCACAAGGTTGGTTCTGTTGTCTCTGCAGATTTCCCCTTCATGATCTTGACCTCCCTTGCCTCATATATTCCCTCCTCCCTCTCCTCGCCTGGGTTCCGATGTTTGGCCTGGTACTTGGTTGTGGATCTCTGCACCTGGTTGCCTTAATTATTAGATGAAGGTTCTGTGATGACTCTTTAGATATTAACCAATCTGATCACAGGGAGCGACCAGTTCAGGCACCCTCTCAACTATTGCTGGAGTCATCTTTATGGATTCCTGGGAGTTTCCCTAGTGCCAGGTTTCTCCCTATCCCCATAATGGCTCCCTCTATCAAGATATCTCTTTCATTGCTCTCCCACTCTGTCCCCAGATCTCAACCATCCTTCCCACATGTTCTCATCCCCCATCCTCTCCCCTTTACTGCCCCACCTCGCCCCCAGTTTACTCAGGAGATCTCATCTAATTTCCTTTCCCAGGGTGATCAGTGCATTCCTCTTTGGTCCTCCTTGTTACTTAGCTTCTCTGGAGCTGCGGATTGTAGTCTGGCTGTCCTTTGCTTAACATCTAGTATCCACTTTATAACTCTTGAATAATTTATTGAGTATTGCTGCCATGTAATTTCGTTTTCCTGTGCATTTAGTAATTGTATTCTCTTGTTGGTATTCTAATTTTTTTTTTTTTTATAAAATGGTTGAGTAGGACATGGTAGATGAAGTCTTTTATCCCAGTGCTTTGGAGGCAGAGGTAGGTGATATGAACTCCAAGCTAGCCTAGACTACATTGTGTGTTTTAGGCTAGCCCAGCTCCATAATAGAGTGACTCTGATTCAAAAAACCAAAACACACAGCCGAACAAGGAGATGGATAGGTTTTAAGTACAAGGTGTGAAAAGGTCCCATTCCAGACTATTGTGTTTGCATAGCAGGCCCTCCTTCTCATTCCAGATCTGGAGAGAACTCAGAATTCCTTCTACCCCAACTGCATTGATTTTGGCCTCAGGATCTCCAATCAGGAATATCCAAGCTGTATGTCTTTTGCATCAATCAGGGATTCTTTTACTTCCTTTCATCAAATGTCCACCGAGGTGCATGAGTATTCAGAAAGCTTCACCATTGCAGCTGGGTTTGAACCCAGTGTAGAAGCTGAGAGATGTATTGTGTTGGTCCCATCCGACATTCATTTCTGCTGATTTTAGTCCCACAGGACACCTTGATCCACTAGAGGCAGGAAAGAGTGAGTGCATCCAGAGCTCCTGGAATTTTAAGTTGGTGTTTGGGACATAGCAAAGACTGTGCCTCTGCAGCTTTGATATTCCTCTGGCACTGTGCCGACAGGATTGCCCTAGCGGGCACCGTGTTGCTTTTCTCCTTCCCAGAGCACTGTCATTGTGCACAAAGCCAGAGCTGTGCTGCACAAGGTCCCCCACCCTGTACTGTCCTGGCCAACAACTCTGTCCCAGGCCACGTTCTTGCTGTGGTGAAAAGGCACATGGAACTTGCACCTCTTCAGAACTTAGAGATCTGCCAGATTGGTGACACTGAGTCCAGACTGGTGTGGAGGATTGTGGAGGGTGGGCTCTGTTGGTAGTCTTCTTTAGAGCTGTATCTGTGCTGCTTTAGAGTTTTTCTGTCATCACATTTGGGATCTTATATTTTTCTTAGTACAGAACCCTACACCATGCCCGACATAAGGTAAATACAAGCTTTGGCATTAGGCTATATTCCCCAAGAAAAAAATCTCATCGTGTGTGTGTGTGTGTGTGTGTGTGTGTGTGTGTGTGTGTGTGTGTGTGTGTTTGGTTAAACCGTGATAATGATTTTAAAATGATGATATGAGAGGATTGGGTTGCTCCCTTTGTGAGAGTGGTCCAAAATTCCTCATCACAGAGGGAGAGAACTTTTAACAGATCAAGGGAGGCCAGCTCCAGGGTAACAACAACAACAACAACAAATGCCTCAGAGTAGTGAGGACTTAGAAATATTCTTATCTTAGGGTCTTTAGAAATAAATTTCTATCTATTGGAGAGCTAGACTTTTTCTATCTAAGGGGAAAAATAAGGGAACACACTTTCAGATGGTAACTTTCTCTTTTAATGAGTCTTAAAATTGCTGACTCATTTTGTCTGCACACAGCTACATATCTCCATATACTGATATATGTCTCTCTTTACATATATATATTTCTCTCCTACACGGCCATACTTATCTATTTTCACATGGCTACACATCTGTCTTTTATATACATTTCTCTGTTACATCTCTTTTCTGTACAGCTTCCTCTTCCTTGTCATAGACAAATCTCCACCCAGCCATAACTATACACCTCATTTACATGGCTCATTTACATGGCTGTACATCTCATTTACATAGCTCATTTTCATGGCTCATTTACATGGCTGTCCATCTCATTTACACGGCTGTACATCTCATTTACACGGCTGTACATCTCATTTACACGGCTGTACATCTCATTTACACGGCTCATTTACACAACTGTACATCTCACTTACAAGGCTGTACATCTCACTTACACGGCTCATTTACACAGCTCTCTCACCATACAGCACGTGGCACAGTTCTTCATACTCTCTCACACAGCTCTTCACATGGTTTCTTGTGTAGCAGCGGCTCTTTCCACAACTCTCACACACACATACCTCTCCGCTATTCACACTCTCCACTCTCCCTCACACTTCTGCTTCTTCATCTCTCAGTCAGCACATAAACACACTTTACTCACTTCTGCAGCAGCCCTCACAGCTCCGCACAGCCATCTCTCTCCTTACCACTGCTGCTCCTCTCAGCCAAACTCAGGACAGTGAGAACTTACATTTTCAGGGCCTGGCCCATTCTCCGAATACAAAATAAGTCACGTAATTTCTCTTAGGCTAGTGATGGTGCATTGATGCATGCATGTAGCTGTAAGTTGGTGAGGGTTCCTGAATGGTAAACAGTTGGCTGAACTGTGAGCCTGAGACTGGGATTTTGCAGAAAATCAATTACTGAGACAATTATGTCTAATAAAGTTGCTTCTATCCTGACCTTTAATCAGCAAAACAGCTGGGAAAATGACCTCATGTATTTGTCTCTAGGAGCAACCAAATATTCATCTATAAGGGCAACCAGCCTCCTTTGAATCTACTCCAAAGTCCAAACTTAGCTGTTTGTGTAAAAGACTGTCTTTGTGACTGAGACTCCTCTGTCGGTGTGCGTAATGTAAACTATCCTACTATTATTTCTGTTCATCAAAATTATATAGATTAAGCAGAAATCATCTTCCTGGCCATCCACAGCTCTATGTGTGTCCTATAAGTGTGAAACATACCACCAAAGGGCTGTGGAAAGAACCCACAACTGTTCTTATTAGGGAGGTATAGTAGTGGTACCCGAGAAAGTTATTGACAGAAAACAACCAATTATTTACAATCAACCCTATGGCTTTGCCAAGTGGGGCTCTTCAGGTAGGTCAGCTTGTTAAACACTAGTCATTGCTGTATATTCCCATGACCTCTTGCAACCAACAGCACTTGGCAAACTTTAAATTAGATTTTTCTTTTGCACTAACCATTTCTGAGGCAAAAAAATGGGACTTTTTGGAAAGCTCTCTCAGGCTTATGCTTTGTCTTGGATGCATTGTTGTTTGTTTTGCTCTAGGCTTCTCCAGGTAGTGGAAATTGCATGAAGGAATACTTAGTCAGGAATTAATCGTTTTATAGGATGGACTTCTTTGGAGCCCAAAAAATAGTTTTCAATTTGCTAGATTTTAGGGTGCAGGAGACAGAAGACTGGAAAGAGGCTGGAATTCGACTTCAAACAGAGGACACTGGTCATTAGGATATATTGCAAGTGTAGGGAAGCTGTGCAATGGGAGAGAGTCGCCTGAACCTTTATAGGAGGGACATGGGAATGAGGAAGTTGGATCATCTTCCTAACTGAAATTATTTGTCCAAGGGAGACAGGTTATCTTGGGAAACAGACTTTCTCGGCAAACATTCCTCTCTGGGATGACCCATAATGGTTGAGAATTTCATGCCTTCCTCCATCCCCCCATGTGGGGGTCAAATGATCAAGCTGTGACTATCATTTTCATGGGAGCACTTTGGAAATCCCCAGGAGGGAAATTACTTAGCTAGAAGGACAGTCTCTCAAAACATGACTAAGATTAATCAAAACATTTTCATATGAAGAACGTCTTTGATGATCATGTTTAGAGACCAAATTTATTAGACTTCTGAATAAGATACTTGTGAATTTTACTCTTCTGTTATATGGACAGTGTGAATAAGGGATGGAAAGATGGTCCAGTATTTTGTCTGGACAGGATTAATCCTCCATCAGTAACCGTGTCTCTAGTGGGTTGACATGTCAACACTGGTTGCCACCTGCTTCTCATGGTCCCTGACAAGACTTGAGTTGGTGGAGGACAAAGATGGCTCCCCCTAGACTTCTTGGTCTAGGCAGAACACATCACCTAGGAAGCTGTCCGCTGCCTCTGGTCGGGCATCCTACCAAGTGCTGACTGAGGTTTCTAGGCCTGGGAATGGGCGAGAGGAAAGGCAACAGCTCTGCACCATGCTTAGTGGCTTAGGCAGTCAGGACTCAATCAAGCACCACTTGCGACCCTGCCTAGAATCCCAGGGTAGGGTGTTTGGGTACCACTGTGAGAGAGGGTATGGTGGGGAAGTGGAAGAGAAGGAGAGGCAGAGTGGATGGTGGGCTGGGGGGAGAGGTAAGTGTTGAGGAAGGGGCTGTTATGAATGACCTGCTGGTATCTGGACATTGGGCGTGGATAAGGCACAGGTCTTGGTCCTGGGCCCTGGAACAGCCAATGGGGCACGTGCTGACGACCATGGCTCCTGTCACTGTCTGATGCCTCGCATGGCCCCGTGGTCTGGGGCCCTGTTGGTATCTGAGGGCGAAGTTGCCGCAGGACCCATGTTGTGTGGGGGATGTGGGACTACAGGCTGCCTACAGGATAAGTGTACATGGGCAGAGGCATTGCTGGGCCACAGGCCAACTTCCACTAGATTTCACAGGCCATTACAAACTTCAGCTAGTGACCCAAACTGGCCCCCTGTTTCCTAGGAGCTCAAAGCACACTCACCATTTTGTCCTTGTGATGTGTCTAGGTGTCACCCAGAAGAGGTCCTGGGGTGACTATTTGCTAAACAAAGCTAAAAAAAGAAAAGAAAAGAAAAGAAATGTCTGCAGGGGAAACACATTGTGACCATTCATGCTTTTGGTCAAAAAGTTTGTTCCTTTTAGTAATATGGTCCCTGATTGGCCAACTGTAACTGCACCACGCGCCTGCTCATAGTATCAAAACATTGTAGGAAAGTGCAGGTGCAAGCCCATAATTTCTGCACTCGCAAGAAAGGTGAACTGTGAATTCAAAGCCACTTGTGGCTACATGGTGAGACCTTGACTCAAAACCAATTTCAGAAGCCAGGCATGGTGGCAGCTGTTTTTAATCCTTGACTTCTGAGATAGAAGCAGGATAATCAATAAATTGGAAGCTAACCTGTTCCAGAGAACTAGTTGTAGAAAATCAGGATAATCAATAAATTGGAAGCTAATCTGTTCCAGAGAACTAGTTGTAGGGGCAGCCAATAATACACAAAAGAAACCCTGTCTAGAAAAAAACAAAATAAAAAGAAAGTAATAGGTTTTCTGTACCCCATAAATAGGTATCTCCACTGACACGATAATTCAGATCAAGCCTAACTAAAAAGTAAAAGAAAATGTTTATTTGGGCAGAGCAACTCTTGGGTGATTTCTCCAGCCTGAGGCAGGAGATTGAGGCAGAAGTCACATGCCAGAACTAAAGCAGGGAGCTTATATAGGTTGTAGGCATGGGTGATGCGTGTCTGCCACAAGCTGGGTTTATGCCCAAGTATGATCAAAAACTGAATTCTTTAGTGGGGGCCTTGGGCAGCTGGCAACTTCAGGGGAGGAGCTGCCTTATCCCTGAAGAATGTGGAACTGGGCTTTTTGTTGCCTTCCCTTTGTTCAGTGATTCTCTGAGTCAGTGGGGTTTTGAGAGACAGGGATGGGGCTTTCTGGCTCAAGCAGTAGCTCAGTGAGTGAGCTGGATGTTCCCACCAAATAGGAGGGAAGGAAGTAGAGAAAAAAGGGAAGGAAGGAAGAGAAAGAAGCAAGTAAAATATGAACAAAAACAAAAACCAAGTTAAACAAAATCATTAACAGTATTGAGCTCTAAATTGACCTCTTCAACCTAAGGATATCATTGCCTTGTAGACAACATTATCATTTTCAGTGTATTAACTCCCTTTTCTCATATTCGCCTGTTGCTATTCTATTAAGTAATGCCTTTAAGCCTTAAGCTTGCTCTGTACATTCCAGACTCATGGCCGAAAGGAAAAAAAACAAGACTTCACTGTAGGTGCAGGCCTAGTTAAATTCAAGCACAAAGAACCATACGTAGGGCTTGTACTGCGTGGCTCTGTGGGTCAACTTGAATCATCAGAAAGGAAGGAACCACAGTTGAGGAAATACCTCCATGAGATTCAGCTCTAAGGCATTTTCTGAATTAGTGATCAGTGGGGGAGGACACACCCTATGGTGCGTGATGCCATCCCTAGGCTAGTGGTCGTGGGTTCTGTAAGAAAGCAGGCTGAGCAAGCCAGGAGAAGCAAGCCAATAAACAACACCTCTTCATGGATTCTGCATCAACTCCTACCTGTGGCTCCTGTCCTTTTTGAGTTCCTGTCCTGACTTCCTTCAGTGATGAACAGCAGCGAGGGAGAGTGAGCCAAATATTTTCCTCGCCCACCTGCTTTTTGGTCACAGTGTTTTGTTGCAGCCATAGAAACCCTCGCTAAGACACGTTGGTGCCAGCACAGTGGGGCATCACTCTGACACATCTGATGATTTGGGGAGGTTTCTGGACTCTGCAGCTTTGGGCTAGAAGAGCCATCGCAGCGAGTTAAGAGCTCCGTGGGACGTTCTGTGAGAACTTGGAAGATAAGAATGTTGAGAGCCCTACGGAGAATGGGGGCCAGCTTGGGGAGTTCCAGAGGGAAGTTTAAAGGCTGTTAGGGCCATTTGTTATTTTGAATTGAGATTCTGTGGTTCTGGTTAGCTGGGGCTGAAAAATCAGCTGTGATTAACAAGCTAGCAGAAGGACTGAAGTGAAATCTCTTTATTACTTGGACAGTTGATGCTGTTAGCTGAAGTGATTAAGAAGAGACCAGCATCCCTGGTAAAATCTAATGGGAAGTCTTTTCTGACAGCAGAGAAAAGCTGTGTTCCAGAGACGGCCATGGCTGTACCTTGTGTTGGCAGGGACTTGGTAAATGTGTAAGCATCACCAAGGTGGTATTAGTTTTGCAGCCGTGAAGGGATAATGGAGACTAGTTGTGACTTGGCACTGTGACAAGAAGAGGCCATTGGTGAAGGTGCAGATTCAGTAGCATTTGAAGGCTCAGGACTGAAATTGAGGCTTGGCATCATGAAGAGAGCCCATGAGAGGTTATCGGTGAAAGTGCAGCCCAGTTGCAGCAAGGGACCCCAGCATTTTGGAGATGGCAGTACCATGAGAAGATCACCAAGAACAGTAGCTGCAGAGGGGTGGAGTCAGCCAGAGTGCGGAAGATGAACTGTGTGTACTGCAGAGGGCAGAACCGGATAAGTAACCCAAACCCTTTGGAGGAGTCCAGCAGATTGTGAGTGAATCTCAGATCATTAATTGTACATTGAGTTATTTATACTGTTGGAGTTTGGTTTTGCTTTCTTCAGATTGTCCTGGTTTTTCTCTCTTGAAGAACGTATTTAATTTAATTTTGACTTTTAAAGGAGGCCACAGATGAAAGACTTGTATTTTAAAAGAGATTGAATATTTTCTAACTTTATTGATTCTTTGTGGGTTTTACATCATTCTGACCCCACTTATTTCCCCATCTCCTCCCATCTGTCCTCTGCCCTTGCAGCCTCCCCCTCAAATCAGACAAATTTAAAGAAAAAACAAAACCCAAAGAAAACAAAGGAGAAGAACCTTGTCATGGAAGCTGTCTGTAGTGTGGTCCGTTGAGTCATAGTTTACCCTTTAGTCCATTCATCTTTACTTGCAAGTGTTCATTCCCTTGTGGTCACTGCCCAGGTGATCTCTCCAGCAGTGCCTCGACCAGCTTACCCAGTGCTGCCTGCAGCACGGAGCCGGGTCAGTTCTGCTCTGGGATCCTCAGATCTGGGTCACCCACACATCACCAGGGCCAGCTCTACAGTGTTGCCCAGGCAAGGTCCAGGGCCCTCCCTCCCAATTGCTGTAAAGGGCATACGGTGTGTGTGTCGGGGGGTGGGGAATCAGCTGAGACTGCTGCCCTGTGGGGTATAGAGCTGTGCATGCTGCAGCTGCTGTGTGTGAGGGACGGAATCAGCTGAGACTGCTGCCCTGTGGGGTATAGAGCTGTGCGTGCTGCTGCCTGCTGCAGCTGGTGGGGGGGGCGGAATCAGCTGAGACTGCTGCCCTGTGGGGTATAGAGCTGTGTGTGCTGCAGCTGCTGTGTGTGGGGGATGGAATCAGCTGAGACTGCTGCCCTGTGAGGTATAGAGCTGTGTGTGCTGCTGCATGCTGCAGCTGGTGAGGGGCAGGGCTAATATCTCACTCTCATAACCCAGGGGCCACCTCCCAGCTGTCACAGGAGGTAATGGGTGGGAGCAGGAGGACATCTTTTGGTCACCCATGCCACCACCTGGCAGAAGAGGGTGTGGGGGCAGCTCTACTGCTCTCTCACCCTCAGGGCCATCTTACCTGCATCCCCAGTAAGATCTGTTGTGCTGCCCAGGTGAGGTGCCTGCCTGTAGTGAGGGGTGGGACCATCTTTCCCACGTGCAGGGGTGAACTCTCCCCTGAGAGAATAAGGCCAGCTCTCCAGCTGCAGTATCTAGTGAGAGTGGGACCAACCAGCGACAGTGGGTGGGGCTGGCTCAACACAGCGTGGCTCCAGTGAGCACCTGTGCTAACATGGGCCATGGACTTCATCACAGACCCCAGCTGCAGGAATACCATGGACTCAGATACAGCCCTGGGCAGTAGCTTAGGCCCAGATGTCATCATGGCCCAGTGGCAACCCAGAGTACCCAGATCAGTATAGCCCTAATGGTAGCATGAGTCTCAGGCGCCAACTTGGTCTCCGGTGGCTAACCAGACCCTGGGCATCTGCTGAGCTCTTTTGGTAACAGGAGTCACAGACATCAACTCAGACCCTGGCTGTTCCAGGGCCACAGACCCAGAGATGGCCCTTTGGTAGCAGCCCTGGCCTAGATGACACCATGGTCCCAGGTTGTCATGCAGGTCACTCAGATCATCAGTATGCACCCCCACCCCACCCCCGCGTGGCGGTATGGCCCTCAGAAATCAACATTGCTTTAGGTGACAGACACCAACACAGTCCCTGGGTGTGGCAGGGCCGTGGACCCAGACTTGGCCCTCAGCCACAGCCCTGGTCCAGATGAT
>JAQHUG010000828.1:9624-23656 GCA_028555095.1 Dicrostonyx torquatus | reverse complement strand
AAATAATAAGATGTATTTGCTTCTGTGTATGGGGGTTCTATTTGCATGTATGCCTGCATGACAAAAGAGGGCATAAGATCGCATTATAGGTGCTTGTGAACCTCCATGTGGTTGCTGGGAATTGAACTCAGGACCTCTGGAAGAGCAACCAGTTCCCTTAGTCACTGACCCATGTTGCCAGCCCTTAAATAGATTCATTTGTATTAGTTTTTTCATCTGGCTGTCAAAAATTACTCAGAAATGTGACATAAGGCAGAAGGAGTTCAATTCATATCACAATTGAAGGGCACAGCCCATAAAATGCAGAACTCTGAAGCTGCTACTCAAACCAAACATAATTAGGAATAAAGTGTAGTTGTCTGTCAGCTCCCTCCTTCCACTGATATAATCCCTATACAATTAACAAAACACTGCCTCTCAAGCCACTGCGTGTGTTGTCTTGAATGTGACTGACCTCCATAGGCTCACATATTTGAAATCTTGGTCACCAGTTAGTGGAACTGTTTGGAAAAACTTTAGGAAATGTGTCCGTATTGTAGGAGGTTTGTCAGTGGGGATGCTCTTTGAGGTTTGAAAAAGCCATGCCTTTACCTGATGCCTTTGGATAAGGAGTAAAATATTCAGCTACAGTTCCAGCTCTGTGCTTTTCTGCTTTCCACCATGAAAATCATTGACTGACCCTCTAGTGGGTTTTCTGTAATCTGATAATAAATTTCTTGCCAGCATAGTAAGCCAAATCAAGCTGATTTAAAAGTGCATTTATTTGCACAAAGTGCTCATGGGTAAACCTCAAGGGAAAAGGGCAGGAGAGAAATCACATGGTCAATCTAAAGCAGCAGGCTTAAATTACCCTGTAGGCACAGAGCAGTGACCCATGACATTCTCCACAAGCTGGCTTCATGCCTAATTATACTTTTGGTGGGGCCTTGGGGAGCTGGCTGCCTCTGGTCACTGCAATCACCAGCAATGTGGAAATGGACCTTTTTGTGGTCTTTCTGAGAGGGCAGGGTTTGGATAGGGAGGAAAGGGACCGAACTGGAGATTCTAGCTGAACACCCTCTAAAAGTGGAAGCAAGCCCCAATTAAATGCTTTCTTTTATAATAATTTCTTGTTGTTAATGTTTTCTCCTGGAAGGTGAATAGTAACTGAGACAGTGTGTCTTCCTGTATTAGATAAATAATCAAGATAGCCTCCCACATATATTCTTCAGTTAATCCTATTTAAAGGATCATTTAGAGGTGTTTTTATGCCCCATGATTCTGTATCCTTTCAGCCTGTCAGGCAAAACTAACCATCCTAATATATACACTCTTAGGAGCCAGTGACCTCTGAGGATGTTGCTGTGAACTTCACTGTAGAAGAGTGGGCATTGTTGGATTCTAGTCAAAAGAAGCTCTACAGTACTGTGATGGAAGAAACATTTTTAAACCTGATCTTCATAGGTAAAAAAACAAATGTGCTTGTTAGAAATATTTTCTTTTTTGGTTTTTCTCTGCAGCTTTGGAGCCAGTCCTGGAACTAGCTCTTGTAGACCAGGAGACCAGGCTGGTCTCGAACTCACAGAGATCTGCCTGCCTCTGCCTCCCAGTGCTGGGATTAAAGGCGTGCACCACCACCGCCCGGCTAGAAATATTTTCTAACACAGAGCTCTGTCTGTGGGAGGGTCCACCTGTATTTCTGTGCCTTGATTGGCTAAATAAAGAGCTGCCTGGCTTATAGTTAGGTCAACCCTTAGGTGGGCGGGAGTAGACAGAACAGAAGTTCTGGGAGGAGAAGAAAGGAAGTGAGACCAGAAGCCATGAGCCGCCGCTGCAGATGGATGCAGGTTAGACCCTTTCTGGTAAGTCACCACGTGGTGACTTACAGACTTTTATAATGGGTTAGTTTATGAGGTGAGAGCTAGCCGGGAAAAGGCTAATGATAATAAGCCAGGCAGAGTTTAAATGAATCCAGTTTGTCATGTGGTTATTTCGGGTGCAGCCAGCCACAGAGCGGGCCAGCGGCTGGGGGCTTGGAAGCTGGGTGCGGGGAACAAACAACACGCACCCCTCTCCCCCCTAATCACAACACTCTGTTGACGTAAAAATTTCAATCATGGTGAATCTAAATAAACAGAATAAAGGATATCCAGGTTTAATAGGACTCCTGTGCTCTCGGGTGGCCCCAAGGGGAACAAGGAAGCCACCAACGCAGCACG
The DNA here is from genome assembly GCA_028555095.1 of Dicrostonyx torquatus. Lineage (NCBI taxonomy): Eukaryota > Metazoa > Chordata > Mammalia > Rodentia > Cricetidae > Dicrostonyx > Dicrostonyx torquatus. Next base: position 21,458 of record JAQHUG010000828.1, on the reverse strand, counting down.
GAACGGGATGATGACTATGTGTTGACTTTCCTGGGAGCAGTTTAAGTAGACTGGGGGAGTGGTCCTGACCTCAAGAGTCAAGGTTTAGCAGGTTACTTTGACCCTCCTCGGTGTCAAGGTGCAAGGGGTACAGGGGTGGGGCCTCCAAAAATAGAGGCCAGAGACCAAAATTTATAGTGCTCCCACTGATTATTCAGTTAGAGTGTAACTGTTTTCTGCGTATGTGTGTAGTGTTGTAATTTGGATTCTAGAAGGGAATATGTGATAAATTTAGTGTGAATACCCATGTCATAAGAGAATTTTTTTATGTTTATTATGAATGTCATAAAGTATTCTGAATTTTCTTCTAGAGAAAGCACTAGAAGAAAATATTGAAGAGGACTACAAAGATCTCAGCAGAAATACAAGGTAATTTATATTCAGCAGAAAAGAGTTTATGTCAAATATTTGGGAATCATGAAATAACTGAGATCCTGCCAAATGCTCCAAATAAACCTAAGTGAAAAATGATGCTACACAAATTCCTGTAACAGAGCATTGATTTGCCATTCAATATTTGAGTATCCCATCTATGTTATCTATTAATATCATAGATATGTCATGGACATTAAGCCCTGAAGGAGCTTTTCTGTGGGTTATTACACAAAACTTACCTTCGTATCCAAAAGTATTTACTTTCTTTACGTATATTGTTCTGTCATTTCATATTAGAGCTGTAATTTATTTTCTCTCTTTTGCTGTGACAAAGCACACACACACACACACACACACACACACACACTCACACACACAACTCTGAGGTAGAGCTCATTTTTACTTACACTTCCTTGTCAAGCCCAATCATAGGAGAATGTCAAGGCAGGAGCCCAAACATGGCAAGAATCTGGATGTAGGAACTGAAGCAGAGATGATGGAGAAATGCTGTTTACTGATGTGCTCCTCATCCCTTATTCAGTTTCTGCCTTATTCAGCCCTGGCTCACATCTCTAGGGGGACAATACCCGCAGTGGACTAGGGCACTCTACTGCCATGGACCGTCTCTGCAGAGACCACCGACCGAGGCAAACAAGGGCGAAGGCTCAAGGAGAAATCAGGAATCGGCGAGGAAATGACAGATAGACACACTCAGAGTTTGAATATGCTGCTGCAACTTTACTTCAAACCAGGCACAGTTTTTATACATGTACAATCAAGAAACTTGGCATAAGGCTACGTTTATGCCAAGCATAAACCAAAGCATAGAAAATAGAAATAAAAGGAACAGCATAATTGTTGATAAATGATCTATTCTCAGTATCAAGTTGCGGTCATTGCCCAAGGACATGATCTATGAGTTCTTTGAAATCTGTCTCATACCACTAACCACATTTTTGCCTGTTTACTCCCTTTAGGAGGGCTTCATACCATTGAATAACTCTAGGCTCATGTTGCCATTGTTTCATCCAATAATTAATCGCTGGCTGCATTTTACCTCTTATTTCTAGTTTCTCCTTTTTCTCTATACTACACCATGGCTTCCTGGAAGGGGCCAGTCTTTCCATGAAAGGCAATTTATGCCACAACTATTTTTTCCTTCATAATTCACCCATCTATTGCCAAATTCATCATATCCCCCTGTATAGGGCAAGGGATCTTAGGTAATTTCCAGATGACTTTGTCCACCACGGAGGCGTCCATCATTTATCCCCTAACTTACACTGTATATAGCCTCCTGGAAGAAATCAGCGTCCCGGAACAACCTGGTCTGTTGGCAAGAAACAAGAAATACACAGAACAAAAAGACAAGAAAGAAACAGCTCCCTCAACACCAAGAACAGCGAGGCCGGTTGGCTGATCGGGCATACTGCCAGGGAACCACCTGGGGCTCAACTCTGGAAAGCTCGGACCCCAATCCATCAGCACTATCCCACCGCAGCGGCATTTCTGCTACTCAGGCGTGACTGCCATGGATATAGCACTCTACCTCAGTCAGTGATCAAAAAAAAAAAAATGCCCCCACAGATAGACCTAAATGTCAACTTGATAAAGGCATTTTCTCCTTTCTGGTTCTCTCTTCACAGATGTGTGCCCTAGTTTGTGTAACGTTGAACAAAACTAAGCAGCAGGTATCTTTCCTACACATCTCATGCACTCCTGCCCGTGGGCACACTACCCAACATTGTCAAAGGCCTCCTTTATCAACCAGGAATATGAAAATCCACCCACATACATGCTTACAGGCCAAGCTGATTGAGCCATTTTCTTCATTTAGGGTCTCTATTCTCAGATGACCCTAGATGGATCTAGTTGATAACTAACCAACCAACACCGGCTGAGTATTTAGAATGCCACAGTGTTTCAGCATTTTACCTGATTGTTATGATTGTCTTCTAACAGTATAACTTCTGCCTGCATATTTACTTTTTTAATGCCGCGCAGTTATTTTATGTGTTCCTGTGTATGATTTCTTGCATGACAAAAACATTTGTGGAAGGCAGAAGAGAGCAAGAGATCCTTTAGATCAAGAGTAACAGGAACTTGTGAGCCTTCCACATGAATGCTGATCATCAAAACCCGATCCGCTGGAAGACTTATAAGTAAAGTCAACCCTCTCCTTTGCACATGACAGGATCTTTACATGTGGTCCATATTGTCCTTAACATTGATGGCATTCTTTTGTTGCCCCTGAGATAGTGTAGTTGCAGTGGCTCACACACACAGCCTCAGATATTTCCCTTGGCTACAGTAATGTTTTTCTCATTTTTTTGCAGAACTCTGGTGATTGAGAAAGACTGTGAATATGAATGCAATAGTGAGTGTGATAAGAACCAGAAACCTATTACAGAGACTATCATCAATAAAGACGTGCACCCAGGAGTAAGAGTTCATCAAAGTCCATTGTGTGTAAGAAACGTCATTTGTCATTCATCCTCACATGGGTATCTCAGAGAACAACCCAGAGGGATACGATCTGTATGTAAGGAAGCTATGGCAAGAGGATTTACACATCAGAAACATTGGAAACTTATCAGTCATTCTGAATCACTTCTGGAACTGGAAACTTCTTCTAAGGAGAAACCCTGCAAAAATCAACAATGTAATGAAACCTGGAGGAGTCTCCCTTTTGATCGGCTTCAGGAGAGAAGTCACACTGGAGATAAAGTCAATGCGAATGACTTAACGAGATGCACATATGGCCCGAATGATGAAGGAATCAATAAAGAAGGGAAACCATTTGTATGTAAACTCTGTGAAGAATCATTCATTCATTCCAGTGACCTTATCAACCATGAAAAGAGTCTTATTGGAGAGAAAAGGTACATTTGTAATCAGTGTGGCAAAACATATAATTATGCAAAATGTTTTGAAAACCATGAAGTAACTCACAGTGGAGAGAAGCCTTGTGCTTGTAAACATTTTGGAAAAGCCTTCAGTCATCATAACAGTAATGAAAGCAGTCATATTGGAAAGAATCCCTATGCATGTAGACACTGTGGAAAAGCCTTCACCAGTTCCTCTTATAGAAACATTCATGAAAGAATTCACACTGGAGAAAGGCCTTATGCATGTAACTATTGTGGAAAAGCTTTCACCAGTTCTGCTTATTGTAATATTCATGAAAGAATTCACAGTGGAGAAAAGCCTTATGTCTGTAAGCATTGTGGAAAAGCCTTCAGTGACCTAAGTCGCCGTAGCAGACATGAACGGAGTCACACTGGAGAGAATCCTTACGCATGTAAGTTTTGTGGGAAAGCCTTCAGTGACTCCAGTCGTCGTAACAGGCATGAAAGGATTCACACGGGAGAGAAGCCTTATGCATGTAAGTATTGTGGGAAAACTTTCACTAATTTTAGTTCATGTAAAGGTCATGAAAGAGTTCACACTGGAGAGAAGCCTTACGTGTGTAAGCACTGTGGAAAAGCGTTTACCCGCTCCAATCAGCTGCACGCTCATGAAAGAGTTCACACTGGAGAGAAGCCTTATGCATGTAAACATTGTGGGAAAACCTTCAAAACTTCTACTTGTCGAAACTTGCATGAAAAAATTCACACTGGAGAGAAAGACTTTGTCTGTAAAACATGTGGGAAAATGTTCATTCAGTCTAGTGATCTTAACAAGCACGAAAGAGTTCACTCCAAAGACAAGCCTTATGCATGTACGCATTGTGGAAAATCCTTCAGTGACTCCAGTAGTCGTTACAGACACGAAAGGCGTCACACTTGAGAAAAGTTATGCATGGAAGCCTTGTTGAAAAACCAGTTTCAGTTTGTGTAAGTCTTATGAAAGACTCCACACGGGAGAGAAGCCTCATGATGTAAGCATTGTGGAAAAGCATTTACCCGCTACAGTCGTCTGAACGTTCATGAGATGATTTCCACTAGAGACAACCTAACTCATGGAAACATTGTGGAAGAAACCTTCAACACTTCTGCTTGGTCTAACTTGCATGAAAGAAATCACACTGGATTTCTGTGTTTAAAACATGTGGGTTCATTTAGTCTATTGATTTTAAAAGGCTTGAAAGAGTTCACTCAAAAAACAGGCCTTATGCATGTAAGAATTGTCGAAAAGCCTTCAGTTGCTCTGGTGATCTTACCAGATGTGAAATGGTTCACACTAGTTGGTAGCCTAATGCTGCTGGTTAGCACTGGGGATAACCTTCACTATTTCCACTTTGCCCAAGAGTAATAAAAGCATTCACATTGGAGAGAAACCCTCTGTTCATAAACATTTGGAAAACTATTTTTGTTCTTATTTTATCAATTATAAACGAATCTCATGTTAGTGAGGAACCTTACCAATATTAGCAATGTGGGAAAGCCTTCACCACATCCAGTTTCTGTAATTCTCATGTAAGAATTTACACAGGAAAGCGGCCTAATGCATGTGTGCATTCAAATATTGTCAAAAGCCTTCATAAGTTCCTGTTTCCATGAAGTTATAAGAATCTACCCTAGAGACAGGTCTTACGTGTATAATCATGTGGAAAATCCTTTAGCAGCCACAGTTCTTATTATATTCAATTTTTCCCACTGGGGAAAGCTTTTATGTTTTTATAAATGTGGGAAAATATTCATAGTTTTAAAAACCCTGTCCTCTTAAACAATCTGTTCCTGAATTTCCATGTTTCAGACCTATGGTCAAACCCAAAATGATCTCACAGTGAAAGCTGCAATGTGCAGACTTTGTGACAGTGCATTGGTCAGATTGAAGAATGTGATTGAAACATGAGATGCCTCAGCTAGTAATGGTTCTTGCCAGAAGATGTGATTATCTCACTTCCCTCATTGGATCTTACATGGTGGAAATAGAGACCCAGTTCCTGAAAGTTGTTTCCTGAGAATCAAGTGCATGCTTCATAATGAACACAGAAAGAAAAATACAAATGAGTAAAGAAATAATGACATGTTCATAAGAGTAGAGGCATAACTCACAAATACAGTGTTTTAATGTGGAAAGATACAGATTGTGAGACCTGCAAAAGTGTAATTTTAATGCCCAATATTTTACTATATATAGCATGGAAGCCACTTGCAATATGAGCAGTACCTGTATTTTATTGTTGGTTTTGGTTTTTGGTTTTGTTTTTAATTGTGGCTATGGCAGTAGCTTTGAAAACAGGTATAGTAGTGGTGTGCTTGGGAATGGCCCAATAGGTTAATAAGTTTGAAACTTTGTTCCCATTGGTTGAACAGTTTGAGAACAATTAGACAGTATGGCCTGTGGTGAATATCTGTCACTCTCAGCAAGTTTGAGATTTCAAGACACTACACTTCTAGTCTAGTCCCTCTGCCTCCTGATTGTAGATTATCACGTGAGTCCTGACACTGGGCGTTTGCTCCTCCTGATTGTAGACTATCACGTGAGTCCTGACACCGGGCCTTTGCTCCACCTGAAGAGATCCTGACACTCTGCAGCATCAAGCCCATTGTAACACTTCCTTCTAAACGTTTCTCTACTAGTCATGATTTGTCACAGCTATGAAAAGGAAATTCATATATCCACCTTGGGGTTTAAAAAGAACCAAATCCAAATGCACACCTTTGATCCCAGCACTCGGGAGGCAAAGGCAGGTGGATCTCAGTGAGTTTGAGGCCAGCCTGGTCTACAAGAGCTAGTTCCAGGACAGGTTCCAAAGCTACAGAGAAAACCTGTCTCAAAAAACCAAAGGAAAAAAGAAAAGAAAAACATATCCAGTAAGAAATTTTTATTGTAAAACTGTGAAAAATCTGTTTGTCATTTTAAATGAAATAACGGTTGTGAAACTTTCATATACTTAAACTTTAAGTCAACAATAAATAAAATACTCTCTGGAAGTTAGTCCAAAGGCTTTAGAAACAAACAGCTTGAAAGAAGTACATTCAAATATTGAGCATTTTTATTATTGGACCATTTCTATATAGGAGATTTACTTTGCATTATGTTTTTCTTAGTAAGGCAAGGTGTGGTTTCTTTGTTTACTCCAGTTTATCTCATATCTGAAGATTTGGAGCTGGGAACCACAAAAGAGAAGAGAAGAGAGATTTATCTTTCTGAGTCTGGCTTAGCACACGTTTTGTAGTTGATTCCATTTACAAAACCATTTTTTGATTTAAGATTTTTTTGTGTGCCTGAATAGTATGCCATTGGTAATTGGGAGAGAGACTAGAGATGTGATTGACAGGAGGGAGAAAATTTGAAAACCGTGGAGGAGGAGATTCTAATTAGGGATGAAATGAATACAGTCAATATGGGCGAAGAATGAGGAACTAATGCCAGTGTTGTTTGGTAATGGTTAAGAAGTAGTTATTTTGGAGCCAGGGAGTCCTGGCACACGCCTTTAATCCCAGCACTCGGGAGGCAGAGGCAAGCAGATCTCTGAGTTCGAGGCCAGCTTGATCTACAAGAGCTAGTTCCAGGACAGGCTCCAAAGCTACAGAGAAACCTTGTCTCGAAAAACCAAAAATAAAATAAAATAATAAAAAATTAGTTATTTTGTATATATGCAAAATTTTATACCTTGTATAGTGTGAGATATGTATATATGTACACCTTGTATAGTGTAATATATACAATATTATAAATAATAATGTTATATTATACTTATTATAAAGCAGGTGTCAATACAAGAGTATGTACCTACTCGTGGATACACAAACACACATATATTTTAAATGAAATTATATCACTTGGCATGACAGTCCTTTCCCCCAGGAACCCTATATTAATAAAAGCAACAGTACCAGGCATAAGAAATCTCCATTTGCATTGTTTATAATGGTCCATGTAATTCTCCAAGCAATTTAAGTAATACTCTTTTCTTTGGTCATCTTTGAGAGGTTGAGGGTAAGTTGTATTTGTTGACCCATTCCACACTTGGGATTCAGGACTGGGAAAGGTTGAGCTGGATCTAACACCAAAATCACCTTCATTAGTCCATCATAGTAATAGATACAATTCAATTTGCCAAGTGAGAGAAGTGGTCGATAGCCCTCCCCAACTGTGACTTTTGTTGTGGCTTGCATGAGAATGGCCCCCAAAGGCACCTATATTTGAATGGTTTTTTACCAGTTAGTGGAGCTGGTGGGAAAGATTAGAAGATGTCACCTAGTTGCGGAGCATTCGTCACTGGGATGACTTTAAGGCTTCAGTGCTGACATTGTTCCCAGTTAGCTCTTGCTGGCTCCAACTTTCAGATCAGTGTCCATTGCTATGCTTGCCTACCTGTGCCCTATTACCTGTGATGATAATCATGGGCTCTATCCTCTAGAACTATGAGTGTCCAAAAATGTTTTATTTCATAGATTATTTTGGTCATGAAATAGAAAATAACAAAGAACCCTATGAACCCAAACAGTGATCAGTCTGGCAAGATATCAACACAGGCACAATAGTGTCATCCCTGTCTTGTTGGTGACCAGCTACTGTATAATTATATTTAGGGCTGTCCAACAGGAAGGAAATTGTGCCTGGTACTAGAAATGTAACCAATGAATGAGGGTAGTGATATTATGGATTTTAGAGAACCTACTTCTGCCAGCGTAATTCCTGAGTCTTAAAACTTAATTACAAAATTACAGCCCATACCATTCCTAAATAATCTCTCTAGAGCAAGCAGACAATTCCAGCCTTGTTTCATTCTTTCCTCTTGCATTTTGAGGAAAGGGGGATGCAGATTTGGATACTTTCTATTCTTACAGTGATATAATCAATGAAAAAAGTTGTATCTGTTCCTCCTCATTCTTAGTTCCTATTGCCTGGAGACTGCTTGTTCGTTTCCTAGACACGCAGACTCCCAAAATGATCACAGAGAAATCTGTATTAATTGCAATATTGTTAGGTCAATAGCTTAAACTAGCTCCTATGTCCCAAACTAACTCATCTCCATTAATCTGTGCATCATCACAAGGTCGTGGCCTACTGGACTCCAGTGCAAGCATCAGTCCCCAGAGGCTGCATGGCTTCTCACTGACTCTGCCTTCTTTCTCCCAGCATTCAGTTTAGAGTTCCTGCCTAGCTCTATTTTGCTAAGTCACCGACCAAAACAAATTCATTCATTAACTAATAAAAGCATCACATAGACAAAGGACTTCCCAGACCTCTTTCCAATTTCTCACCTTATATTTTCACCTTGTTTGTTCACGTGATCTTAAAAGTTTTTTATTGAGCTATATAAATTTTTAATCTTGTTTAATGAAAGAATGGGTTAATTGGATGTAATACCACGTCTCAACACAAAGAATGCATGCACATTAATCCTTCTGTTGTGCTGTTGATGACTGACAATTCCATTCCCTGGTGTACACTGTGAACAAAATGTTGTCATGCAACTAAGGAAAATTGTAAGCATGGTAGAAGTAAGGTCAGGGAAGATGTCCTTTAGGGGATGTACTGACTATGGGCTATCTATCTTCATACTAATGTTAAAATCATCAAATAGTAACCACTTATTGGTATTAGTGTTTAAAAGAATTATCCATGATAGCGAAATAGTAATCCTTATGATTATATTAGACTTGTAGATTATTTTTCAGTCATTTAATAATAATATCCCCATACAATAAAGCTAAAGAAAGGAACACTAGACCTCCGGAGTGGGTTCTTTTGTCTCACAGCCATTTCACCTTACATAGCCAACTTAGTTTACCCTGTTTCCAAATGGCCACATGTTTACATTTTCCCTAATCATTCCAGATTCAATAAAGTATTAATGACCTATCTGCTAGAACAAATTACATTTTGTCTTAGAAAAAGTCAAGTTTAAACCCTGGTGGTAAAGGTTCCTTGTGGATCTGTACTTTCTGACTGGGAACCTGGATGACTACAGTAAATCTGGGTTTCAGTGGATATCCTGCTATTCTAATTCTCAGTAAGCCTTTGGGCCTTGGTTATAGCCAACTTAACTGGAATCAACCAATGCAATAACTCATTTGCATTGTAGTCTCTTTGTAATATTCAAACTGCCTCAGCTATTGTTAAGTTTACCGGGTCACAGACAAGCAGGAGATCCTAGTCTCCAACCTTTGCAACTATTGACACCTGTGGTGTAATATTTAGGGTACTATTAACTGTTTTATAATATCTTAAAATGTTACTTATTTCTATAAAGCAAATATAACTTTGATCCTGAAAACTAGTTTTCATATGAGTTAACACTGTTACAGAAATTTGAACATTAATTTATATTGAGAAATTTTTAATTTTCTTTCATTTATGGCAATTCTTATAAGTAACTAATAAGTCAAATTTGTTTTATATCATTTTGGGATAACTGGATAATATACACAGTAATTCCATGTTGGATGAAATGTTATGGATTACTTTTAAAAATATTTTTATAAAATTTTTTAATTTTATTTTCATTTATATGGATGTTTGACCTGCATATTTGTGCCTCATGTGCATGTCTTGTGCTTGTGGAGGCCAACTTTGCTCTTTCTCTATAAAATACCATTTTCTTTATGAGGTTGGTAGGACATACAACACCAACCAAGAGTCACATTCAAAATATAAATATACTTATTCTATACAAATAAAATTGTCTATTCTGGTAAGTATTAAAATAGTAATAATCAATATCTCATAGTTCTACGATACCTTATCACATCAATTATAACATTTAACTTATAACTGTAGAAAGTATAGCTGATGTCCTGTCTACATGAGCTCTCCTCTTTAATAATAGGTTTTCCCAAGTTTGATTGTGTCCAATTTAAACTAATGAAAAAAATTAAAAGAAGTACCAAGATGGTGTCTGCTCAGCCTCCTTAAAGTCTTCCCAAAAGTTTAAGCTTTATGTCTTTGACATCCAAGGTTTTCTACTTAGATTACAGTCATATCTTTAAAAGGACAAAGTTTAGATTAAGGATTGTTAATGCTAGTAAAATGTGATCTAAGATCTAATCAGCAGCCCAGTCTAAAAGTGAAAATTGATATTTCTTTGTCTTTAAGATGATCTTCCTGATACTGATTCATATATGTATTATGTGCATGTTCTTGTAATTTTATATTGTTTCCATTGTACAACTTGGCTTATAATTAACTGCTATTTTAATTAAATATGCCAAATTGACCTAAATTTCTTTTATACTGTAATTTAAGCCTATTTAGTAAAAGTTAGATGGAACATCTCTCAATATGATATGTGGTTGGTCATCCTCTCAGCCCTGAGTTTATAAGTTTAAAATGTCCTTGCTTCTCCCTAGACAGAATACCTTCTATACCATTGCACAACTTCATTATCCTGAGCAAGGCTCTCATCTTGCAAAGGATTCTTTAGTCTCTGCCTTTCCTAAAATGTAAAGACTGATAAAAAATAACTTACCCCTGTTATTTCAGGGTTCCATAAGTAATTAGTATGTTAAAAAATATGTCCCCAAATATTCTGCTTCTTCAAAATAATTGCTTATGCTTTCAAATAAATATGTCAGAATGCCAATTAACAAATAGAGACTTATGTCACATTTATTTAAACATTTTTTCCTGTCAAGCTTGAGCCAATTGTTTTATATATATCAGACAAAGAATATTTTACTTTTAAAAATCTGTTAGATGTATATATCTTATTTTATGTGTAAGGATATTTTGCTGGCATGTATGTATGCTCACTATGCTTCACTCCTGTGGAAGTGAGAAGATGGTGTGAAATCTTTGGAACTGAAGTTATGGATGGTTGTAAAATAGCAAATGTTGCTAGAAATTGAGTCTTTATCCTCTGTAAGACTCTTAACCCTGCTGCATCATTACTGTAGCACCAACAGTTCAAGTTGAGTTCAGTTCAAACAGAGTTTCTTCAATACTTGATTAACTGTCCTTCTGATATCCGTACTTGGAAACTGATACAAATATGGAAAAGGATCAAAAAATAATGTTTTGGACCATACCTCTAGTTATTATCAGTCTCATGGGAATACAGGACATCTTTAATTTTCCTACAAGTCTGCTAAATCTCCTGATCAGAGATCAGAGAGGGTGTGAGAAGGAAGATGTAACTGGGGGTTTCTCTTCTACCACCCCCCATTTCCTAGTAACCACTCTGAGACTTAATTATAATTGCTGTTTGGCCTATTAGCTCAGACTTATTATTAACTATCTCTTACAATGTAAATTAACCCGTTTCTATTCTATAATTTACCTTAATCCTATCTTTGTGTCTAAAGTTCTATATTTATCTTTTATCATAATTAAAGAAAACTACAATTATAACTATTTAGTCTTCAACTCCATCAAAGGCTCCAAAAGGATATAACATTACTTAAGTAAACAGGAAATGCATTGTAAGCACCTTCCAAAACTCTAGAAATGACAAATATCTGACTGCTTGGACAGTCATCCAAAGTTTTTCTGCAACCACCTTCAGCCTATAGGCCTACAGT
>JAQHUG010000827.1:85640-101642 GCA_028555095.1 Dicrostonyx torquatus | reverse complement strand
GGAGAGTTTGCACCAGCTCTCCGTTTTGGAGCCTGTCCTGGAACTACCTCTTGTAGAGATCCGCCTGCCTCTGTCTCCCTAGTGCTGGGATTAACGGTGTGTGCCACTCCTGGCAGGCCTCACCAGGCCATTTTAAGTTATAGCTTGTGATGTTCAAAGCAGTTTTAAGGACCAGATGGACTACCTGGATATTCCCCCTCATTTTCCACTGTCTCCTGTTGTCTCTCGGAAATCGGTCTTTCCTCTGAGGAGTCAGTGTCTCATCCCTAAAGGATTTCACTGATTTTACCATGCCCCCCAGGGCATCAAGGCCCACAGGTTCAGTCCTTCAGACTGCAGCCTTTTGTGAAATGGGAGGGGTGGAGAGCTCTAGATGCCAGGCTGGTAGGCAGGGGACCTTACTCTGCTGACTCACAAGCAGGTTGTTAAACTCTTAACCATATGGAATTGAGGGAAGGAGAAAGCCAACTCACTAAGTGAACCAAATAGGAAACCCATACAAATTTCTTTGGTATACTTTAAGGGCTCCCTTTTTAAAAAGAAAAAGAAAAATGCCAAAGAGATTGCTACCATAGCTGAGCTGGAAATGTCAGGTGCCTGCCCTCTTGCCAACAGCCAAGATTGACAATGGCTTCTATTCACTCTGTGATCGACATTGAAATAAAGACCAATTGTGTGGCTGATTGTAGATACATTTATGATACGTGTAAGGTATAGTAAATGATGGCGAGTTTTAGAAGGTAGTTGAAGCTATGCTGCACCCCAGACTTTTGCCTAAAGGCAGTTAAAGTGAATGATGGTGGTGTTTGTGTGTTTGTTATTCTTGTGTTTGTGTTTTAATCTGTGAGGGTCAGCAGGGTGACTCACAGCTAAACCTGATAACCTGAGTTCAATCCCCTAAACCTACAGGGTATAAAGAGAGTTGTTCCCTGACCTCCACACATGTGCCACAACCAGGACAGATGTACACACACACACACACACACACACATGCACACACACCCAAAGTCAAAACCCTGTGGATTCCACTCACTACATACAAGTCTGTTCTAGCACTGTACAGAGTGCAGACAACCCTACTTGGGCTTTCTGGACTCGTCCTTGGTAGCATGTCTTATGTGAAACAGGAATTGGCTTTTCTGAATTATTGATAAGTTTACAGCAGCTTAGTTCCTTATACATTTATTTATTGTCTATTTACTGATATAGCATCAGAATGTTTTCCTGGTCATTGATACAAACACAGTATGAAGAGTTTACTGACTTACATGGGCCTCTGTGTCTGATAATATGCAACTACAATAGTGCTCATGTTTTTAAGAAACATGTCTTGTTCAAATCTGAATATGTCCTTCGCAATTCCCATGGATTCATCACCCAATGGAGGCTTCCTCTGACTTTCAGGTTGGAGAAATCTGTTAATTGTAGGGATTTGACTGGTTCTGACCTTGAACTCCTACAATGTAAAAGGCTAAAATCAATAAGAAAAGAATGTAGCAAAGGAGACATGTTCTTACAAATGAGAAAAAAAATGTGTGAAATTTGTATTCCTTGGATAGATGGCTCAGTGGTTAAGGAAGTGTCCCACTCTTCTAGGGGACCTGAGTTCTGTTGCCACTACAGGCAGCTCACACTCACCTGTAACTCCTGCTCAAGGGGATCTGTCACCCTCTCCTGGCCTCCTCCAGGACCCGCACACATGCTCGCATGTGTGTGTAGTATGTGTGTAAGGGTGTGTGCATCTGTGTGTGAAAATTTGTGTAAGTGTATATGAGAGTATGTGTGAGTGTGTAAATTTTGAAAGAAACTTTGTTTTCTGCAGTGTGAGAAAGGATGGAAATAATGAATCTGATATTGCCTATTATTTCAGATGATACTGCCCTTGTACAATACAAGTTGCAATATTTTTATGACTAATAAAAGCATTCATAAGCTGTAAACAATTGTTTTATCTAATTGAATTTATTTATTTTACATCCCTACTACAGTTTTGGAAGTTAGTTTACATCCCTCCCTCCTCTCCTCCCATTTTCTCCTCCAGCCTCTCTTTTTTCCCATCCCACCCCAATCCACTCCTCCTCTGTTTCTGTTCTGAAGGGGGCAGGCCTTCCCTGGATGTTAACAAAGCATGGCATTTCAAGTTGAGGCAAGACTAAGCATCTCCTCTTGTATTAAGGTTTGGGGAGGGCAACCCTGTATGAGGAATAGGTTCCCAAAAGTCAGCCAAAAAGTTAGGGAGAGCCCCTGATCCCACTGTTAAGAGTCCTACAAGTTCAACTATCACATATATGCAGAGGGCCTTGGTCAGTCCCACACAGGCTCCCTGGTTGTCAATTCAGACTCTGTGAGCTCCTATGAGTCCAGGTTAGTTGATTCTTTTGGTTTTCTTGAGATGTCCTTGACACCTACAGTCCTTCCTCCCTCTCTTAAGCAGGATTCCCCAAGCTCAGCACAATGTTTGGCTGTGGGTCTCTACATCTGTTTCCTTTAGTTACTGAATTGAGGCTCTTTGATGACAACTGGGCTATGCAGCAATCTATGAGTATAGCAGAATATTTGTTAGGCATTATCACTTTGATATTTGGTATTTTTCTCCAATCATGTTTAGAGAATCTGTCCTAGGTCTCTGGGCCACCTACCCTCTGATCCTGACACTCTAGGCAGTTTTAAGGGTGGGCATGAGTCTCAAGCTGGACCAGCCCTTGGCTGACCACTCCCACAATCTCTGTCTCCCAGCATATACAATGTGCAGAACAGACTGTAGGTAAAAGTTTTTATAGCTGGGTTGGTGTACCAATCCCTCTCCTGGAAGTCTTGCTTGGTTACAGGAGATGGCCAATTCAGCTACATATCCTCTATTGCTAAGACTCTTAACGAGGATCACCCTTGTAGATTACTGGGAATTCCATTGCACTAGCTTTCTACCTCACCTGGAAGTGCCTCTTTTTTCCAGTTGTCTCTCCTGTACTCTCCCCTCCATCTACCTCTGAACCTGATCCGTCATGTTCCCATCACCACACACAACTTTGAAAATATAAGAAGTAAACCAAATAGCTATTCCAAATAAGTTTACAATATAATAGGAAGTGAAAAAGAATGAGGCTTCAGAATTGTAGTAAGTCTTGAATATTTTAAGTTTAGTTTTAAAATTAAAAACTTTGAGATTTAATCTATCTGATATTTGTGTAATCAGACAGATTAAAGTTTGTTTCCCAGTCCTACCAACTCACAATGTTGAGGTTTCCTAACCTCCAAGTCCTATCTCTTTACTTTGAGGTGCATGAGATGAATGAGTAAAAGTGTATGTGGTTCTTGGAGCAATAGAAGGAAGATGAGCTTTATCTGTGGTCACTGTTGTTCTTAAGAAATGACTGTGTTGGGGGAAGCATGTGCAGCAGCACGATGGGCCAGACCAAGCCACACTGCCAGGAGAAGAAGCGTGAGTAGTAGTGCAATGGGCAATACCAGGCCAGGCCACCGGAAGGAGAAGTGTGAGGAGCAGTATGGTGGACTGGGACCGGGCCAGGAAGAAGAAGCATGAGCAGAAGCATGGCAGGCCATGATGGCAACAGTGGCCTCCAGAAATTATCTGACCACTGGGGCCTCAGCCTCATCCCCGCCAACACCAGAAGGAATGATCTTCTGAGCCTTGGTTCAGTAATCAACATCTAGAGGAATTATCAACAAAGGCTCTCTCTCCCTACACCTGAAATAGCAATCAGTGGAGTGGTAGCCCCCAACTACACAATTGGAGAATGTGGGACCCCCCGAAACACAGGCTGTACCTGTTCTGATTGGAGAAAGAGATGGGTAGACAACAGGGAAAGAATAGAATCAACAACATAAAGAATAAGTCAGAAACTAGTGGTTTTACAACAGTAAGACATAAACATCATAATGGAGATGAAGCAGAGGACAACGAACTTAAATAAAACTTTATGCAAATGATTGAGCCCCTTAGAGAGGAAATGAAAGTTTCCCTTAAAAAAATGGAGAAAAAGACAACCAAAAAATTAGAAGAAATTGATTGATCCCTTAAAGAAAATCAGGAAAAAGCAACCAAACAGGTAAAAGAAATGATTGAAGACTTGAAACTGAAATACAGGCAATAAAACAAACACCAACTGAGGGAAATCTGGAAATGGAAAATCTGGGCAAATGATCAGGAACTACAGATTGAAGTATAAACAACAGTGTTGTAGGAGACTTATTGTTTGTTCCCGGCTGCTCAACCCTGATATAACCACACATAAACTGTATTAATTAAATCACTGCTTGTCCCATTAGCTCTAGCTTCTTATTGGCTAACTATTACATATTAATTTAACCTATTTCTATTAATCTGTGTATCACCATGAGGCTGTGGTTTACCAGGAAAACTTCTGGTGTCTGTCTCTGGCAGGGGTATATGGCTTCTCCTGATTCTGCCTTCTTTCTCCCAGCATTCAGTTAGTTTTCCCTGCCTAGCTCTATTCTGCTAAGCTACTGGCTGAAACAGCTTCTTTATTAACCAATGGTATTCACAGCATACAGAAGGGAATCCCACATCACAACAGACTACAAGAGATGGAAGACAGATACAATAGAGGAAATAGACTCATTGGTCAAAGAAAATGCTAAAGCCAACAAATTCTTAACACAAAATACCAGGAAATATGGGACACAATGAAAGGACTGAACTTAAGAATAATAGGAATTGAAAAGGGAAAAGTTCAGCTCAAATACACAGAAAATATAGTCAACAAAATCACAAAAAAACTTTCTCAACCTAAAAAAGAACATGCCTATCAAAACGCAAGAAGCTTACAGAACACCAAATAGATGGGACAAAAAGAAAGTCTCCTTGCCACATAATAATCAAAACACTTAACATACAGAAAAAAGAAAGAATATTAAGAGCTGAAAGGGAAAAAAGGCAAAGTAACATATAAAGACAGACCTATCAGAATTATACCTGGCTTCTCAATAGAAACAATGAAAGCTAGAAGTTTCTGATCAGGCATTATACAGACACTAAGAGACCAGCCCAGACTACTATATCCAGCAAAACTTTCAATCAACAGAGACAGAGAAAACAAGGCATTCTATGATAAAACCAAATTTAATCAATATTTATTCACAAATCTAGCCCTTCAGAAAATACTAGAAGAAAAACTCCAACCCAAGGAAGTTAACTACACCCACAAAAACATAGGCAATAGGTAATCCCACACCACCAAATCCCATAGAAGAGTAATATACACACACCAACAACAACAAAAGTAAAAATAACAGGAACTAGCAATCACTGGTCATTAATATCCCTTAATATCAGTGGACTCAATTTGCCTATAAAAGACACAGGTTAACAGACTGGATATGAAAACAGAATCCATCTTCTGTTGTTTGTATTCTTCTACATACAAACAACACGTCTCAACTACAAAGACAGATATTACCTGTTCCTTCACTACTGGCTGCTTAGACCCAAAATAATCATACAGAAACTGCTGTGGGAAGGCTGCTTGTTCACTTTCTGGCTGCATAGACTCCTAAAATGATCACACAGAAACTGAATTAATTAAATCACTGCTTTATTAGCTCTAGCTTTTTATTAGCTAGCTCTTAGATCTTCATTTAACCCATTACTGTTCATCTGTGTATCACCACATGGCTATGGCTTCCCGGCAAGATTCCACCCAGCAGCTGTCTCTGGCAGGGCTACATGACTTCTCCCTCACTCTGCCTTTTTTTTTCCAAGCATTCAGTTTAGTTTTCTCTACCTAACTCTATTCTATCCTATAACAGGCCAAGGCAGATTCTTTATTCATTAACCAATAAAAGCAGCTCATATACAGAAGGACCTCCCACATCATTTCTCCTTATCTATTTAAATAAGAAGGAAAGGTTTTTTTAAATTTTAACATAGTAAAATTACATATAACAAAACAGATCTGTGGCTGTGTCTTACTGGTAAGTTTCCATCCAGCAGCTTTCTCTAGGGGGGCTACATGGCTTCTCACTCATTCTGCCTTCTTTCTCTCAGCATTCAGTTTAGTTTTGCATACGTACCTCTATTATACTCTATCACATGCCAAAAAAGATTCCTTATTCATTAACCAATAAAAGCAACACATATACAAAAGTTCCTCCCACACAAAGAAACTATATTATTTAAATCAATGCTTGTCTAATAACTTAAACTATATTGTTATCTAGTCTTATATCTTAAATTAACCCATTTCTATTATTTTATATTTTACCAAGAGTCTTGTGACCTACTGGCAAGGTTCCAGCTGGCAGCTCATGTCTTTCTCATAATATGCTAACTCATAATAAACTATCCAGAATAAACTATCTCTTATTACATTTAAGATGAGTGCTTTGGCTCTTATGCTGACAATATGTTTCACAAAGGTCAGCATTTCATCTGTCTTTTCTTGTCTATATCCCCAGGACCTTGCTGTAGGGGAGAGGGTCTGTTTATTTGCCCCAGCCGCCCGGCTAGCTTATGCCCGAAATAACTATACAGAAACTGTATTAATTAAAACACTGCTTGGCCCATTAGCTCTAACTCTTACATCTCAGTTCAACCCACTTCTATTAATCTGTGTTTCACCACATGACAATGGCTTACCAGGAAAGATTTGGCATGTCTGTCTCTGGTGGTTCCATGTTGTATCTCCCCTACTTCACCTTTCTTCCTCCCAGCATTCCATTCTGTCTTCCCTGCCTTCCTAAGTTTTGCCCTATCAACTAATCCAAGGTGGTTTCTTTATTCATTAACCAAAGAAAGCAACACACAAACAGAAGAAACTCCTACAGGACCTAGTAAATAACTTGACTTCTCTAAATAATATGAATGCATGTGTTTCATAGGTATCAAAAAGTGTGTAGTGTCTCCAGCCCATCTCTCCTCTGGAGCATGCATTTTAATTGTAATTGCATTTATTTCCTAAGAGTATATGCCTCAGTCCGTTTATTGTTGCCATGTTGGTTACATATACAAGTAACAGAAGATTAATGTATTCATCACTATACCCCTCACTTACATTCAACAATTGTCAACTCATGCTACAGTTTTATATACACCTCTTTTTCTGTAATCTCTTGAAGGAAATCTCAGATTTCATGTACTCTCACACCCTCTATAACACTGTTTGGGTCAACCATAAACTGTGCAAAGGTAATTTCAGAATTATCACAGCATGGTGACTGCCACAGATTACAGAGGAGGCTTGAGGAATGGCAGTGTAGTGGACAGTTAAGAACGTTCACAGGAACAGTCATTTAAAGTTGAACGTGGACCACGACATGGAGAAGCCTTTTGTTTGCAGACAGGAAGATTATACTCTAATAGCTGCTTTCAAAAATGTCAAGAGAATACATGAGTGATATCACCTCAGGTGAACCTCAGACAGACTCCTCAACAGCTGCTCTAGATTAGAGGAAGACATTGCCCTCATGGAGGACAACAATTTATGTGCATCACTGTCCCATGACTTTCCAGTAGGACAAGATATGGAGGAGGAGGATGGTGACTCCAATGATCCATTGGACTGAGGATAAAGTTTTTGTATAAGTATTGATAAATTAGACATCTTTTAATGTTTTTGTAGATTTATTTTTATATCCCCTCTCTCCTTCCTGGTGCGTGTGTGTGTGTGTGTGTGTGTGTGTGTGTGTGTGTGTGTGTGTGTGTATTATAAGTACAGGGAAGCTGTGAGAAGAGAGACCTGCACTTTGAGTTACAGAGATTGTCAGCTGCATGAAGTGAGTCCTGGGAATTGAACTGGGGTCCTCTGGAAGTGTAGCAAGTGCTCTTAACCGCTAAGAATATTTCCAGCCCTTATTGAATGATTGCTTATGAAAACAATTAATAATTTGTTAGGATAAATCTGTGGGTCACTTAATAGTTGTCAGATTTTAATTTTGGTCATCCAGTAAGACACTTTGATGGCTCATGTGAGAAAAATGTTCTCTCCATTTAATTTGATGCTGGCTATAAGTTTTCTGTAAATTGCCTTTGTTATGTCCACAATTTTCCTAATATCTCTAGGACTTTTATCATGAAGGGCTGCTGGATTTTGTTAAAGGCTTTTTTGTTGGCATCGAATGATATGATCATGTGGTTTTCTATGGTAGGTTATATTACTGACTTTTGTATATTGAACCATCCCTACATTTTTGGGATGAAACTTTCTTGATTGTAGTTGATCTTTTTATGTGTTCTTGGATTCAGCTTGCAAGTACTTTATTGAGTTATCTTACACCTATATTCATAAGGGAAATTGGTCTGTAATTCTCCTCCTTTGTTGAGTCTTTATATAACTTGGATATCAGAGTATATGGCATCATAAAATTAATTGGAGAATATTCTTTCTGTTTCTGTTTTATCAGTAATTTGAGAAGTATTGGTGTTAACTCTTCCTTGAAAGTTGTTTAGAATTCTTTGCTAAAATCACCTGGCCTTGGGCTTTTGGTGGTGGAGAATTTTAAGGCCTGCTTCTATTTCACTAGTAGTTGTAGTTGTATTTAAATTCTTTATCTGATCTTAATGTAACTTTGGTAGTGATGGCTATTGAGAAAATTATCCATTAGTTTTAGATTTTTCAATTAGATGGAGCAGAGGTTTTGATTCTCTGGATTTCCTCAGTGTCTGTTGTTGTAACTCATTTTTCTATTCTGATTTTACTAATTTGGATTTCCTGTCTTAGTCTTTTAGTTAGTTTGTATAAGGATTTGTCTCTCTTGTTGATTTTCTCAAAGAACCAACTTTTTGTTTCATTGACTCCTAGTATTGTATTTGTTTTTATTTTATTGATTTCAGCCCTGACTTTGATAATTTCTTACCACCCACTCTTTCTACTTCTTTTTGTTCTATAACTTTCAGGTGTGCTGTTGAGCTGCTAGTATGAGGTCTCTGCAATTCTTTGATGTAGTCAGGAGCCAAGAAATTTCCTTTTAGGACTGCTTTCATTGTGTCACTTGAGTTTGAGTATGTTGTATATCCTTTTAATTGAATTCTAGAAAGTCTTCTTTTTTATTTCTGCCTTGATCCATTTTTATTGGTTAGTTTCCATGAGTTTGTGAGCTTTCTGTTGTTTCTGTTTTTGTTGATGTAGAGCTGCGCATTGCGGTATCATAGGCTATAGGGGGTTATTTAAAGCTTTTTGTATCTATTGACTCTTGCTTTGTGTCCAAGTATGTTGTCAATTTTGGAGACAGTTTCATGTGGTGCTGAGAAGAAGATATATTTTGTGTTTGGGTGGAATATTCTGTAAATATCTGTTTATAATGTCTGTAGGTTCCAGTATTTGTCTATTTAGTTCTTCCTGGATGATCTATCCATTGTTGAGAGTGGGGTATCAAAGTCTCCTATTTTAGTGCATGAGGGTCAGTATGTGGTTTTAGCTGTAGTGGTGTTTCTCTTACAAAGATGGGTGCCCTTCTGCTTGGGGCATAGATGTTAAGAACTGAAATGCCATCTTGAAACTGAAAAATCTTGGTGGATTTTTCTTTTGATGAATATGTAGTGCCCTTCCCCATTGCTTTAAGTTTGGTTTGAAATCTATTTTGCTAGATAATGAAATGCCTACACCATCTTGCTTCGTATGGACCTTTGCTTGAAATATCTTTTTCCAACCCTTTATTTTGAGGTAATGTCTATCCTTGACGTTGAGGTGTGTTTCTCACATGCTGCAGAAGGATGGGTCCTGTTTTCATTTCTATTCTTTTAATCCCAAATTATTTTCATTTGGAAAATTGACGCCATTGATATTGAGAAAAATCAAAGGACAATGGTTGATGTTCCTTTTATGCTGTTATTGTGGGTGGTGGTGGTGGTTGTTGTGGGGCGTGTGTTTCCCTATTTTGTGTTGCTGATGTGAGATTATTTATTCCATGTGTTATCATGTGTGTACTTAACCTTCTTGGTTGGGACTATATCTTTTCAGAAAATGTAAATTAAGCAGTGTAAATTATGGCACATGTATTCCCCAAGCTCACTTGTCAGTGAAAATGCTGTGCTGAGCCTGGCAGAAGTCTGCCCTCACTTTGAGAATCACAATGAATGCTCAACGTGTATTCCAACCAAAAATGCTGATGAGCTGGGGACTGGGCATTGAAGGCCAAAGGAGGCTGGAGCGCTGAGGCGCCTCTCTCCTCGGGCACCTAAGCGGCAGCTGTGTCTGTCCATGAGTCCATCTTGCTGCTCTGTTGCCTCTGCCTTCCACCTAAGGCCGTTGCCAGCTGGCATTGCCTCGTGGCCTTCCCAGCAGCCACTGCCGCTCCAACCGCTCCTAGATGGACAACCGTTACAGCATGGACGATCGCACTGACACCACCCTTGATTCTGTTCTTACGCTGCCAACTAGGTATCAGGTTTTGGGATGATTTCTGAGTTTGGGTTGCATGGGTGTTTGGTTCCTTGGTTTCTCTTTCCTCTATATATTTTCAGAGTGTGGTGGGTGTGTGTTGTCTGTTTTACTGATTTGCTTGACTTGTGTGTTAAAGGGGGTGGGGGTGGGGTGTGCTTGCTCGTGTTGATCCACAGGAGGTGTGGACAGTGGAGAAGGGAAAGCTGTGCTAAAGGAGAGCCTGAGAACAGGGCAGAGTGTAACAAACGAACAGCGCACTAATTTTGGGTGCTGGGATTATAAGCATGTACCTGATTGTCACCACTGCTCCTAACATCCCACTGCCCCATGGACCACTCAATGCACCTCTGATGTTCCTACTCTGTTTCAGGTTATGGGGGACTGAGAAGAGCGGAGGATGATGTGGATCCCAGGTTCATGTGGGAGATGCTCTTCTCGGACCTCTGCCTTCGTTTTTCCAGGGCTATTGTAAGTCCATGATGCCTTTAGTGGTTGACGATGAAGCCGCTCCAGGGCCTGTGTTTGAACACTTGCTTCCCAGCTGGTGGCTCTGTTTGGGAGATTATGGATGCTTTGAGAGATGGAACCTTGCTGAAGTCACTGGTCCTGGGCTTTGCGATTTTATTGTTCCAGTTGCTGATCTCTGCCTCTGTGTTCCCACCCCACCCTTGCCCCAAGATATCTCAGTGTGAATGCAGTATGTTCAGCCAACTTCTTCCTACCATAATACTACCATTTCTTTCTGTAGCACAATTAATTAAAAACCCAGAGACAGATATTGGTGTTCAACCTGAAGATCAGAAGAGCAAAGCAGTCAAGGCACTAGAGAGCTCTTAACTCTTTGAAATGCTCAGACTGAAAGAGAGAGAGTTCCTGTCTTTCCTACCTAATATTCCTCTCTAGTGCTGGAGTTAAAGGCATGTTCCACCACTGCCTGGCCTATGTGGTTGACTAGTGTCATTGTTTTGCATTCTGATCTTCAGGTAAGCTTTATTAATTAAATACAAATGAAACATCACAACACTTCCTCTGTTTATCTAAAATAAAAAGAAGGCTATAACTAATTTAAGAAAAACTACATACAAGAAGTACAATAACTACATACAATATATGTGCAATAAATACATCAATAATGTCTAGTCCATGTGCATTTGACAAATTCATAGAAAGTACTCTGTATCTATCCTATCTTGTTGAGTCCAAAGTCTTGTACCTAATTAACTGTCATAACTTTCTTTCTGAATCTGAACATAATTTCCTGAACAATATTTAGCTTTTTCCTGAACATTACTAATAATAACTTGTAACAAACACTCCTAAACAATGACCAATATTCATAATGCATTGAACAACCAAAACCCACCCACTCTACCCCTTGGAAACATGGATGTCATGTTCGTAAACTTCTTGCCCTATGCATCCAACCCATCTCTTGCTTTGTTTTACCTGAGGTAGCATTCCAATAGCTAGGAATTGAACATTTACCTCTTGAAGAGGCCAATTTGAATAACAAGATTCTGGGGAAATAATAGTATCTAAACCTGTGTCTAATAATCCTTCAATTAAAATATTATTTATTTGTACTCTCACTTTTGACCTTTGCTTTGATCATTCATAGAATTCTACCAAATATACGTTTTCTATTTTCCTTGGGCATTTTTGATTTATCTTTCATGGTTATGCTATCATTCAGAGCAGTATTATTTTTTTACAACAGGCACTGGATTTTCTAATTTTCCTAAGGAGGTGTGTCATCCACAGTGACTGAGAATGACTGAACAACCTTTGATCTGGGAACATGTGAAAGTTGCCCCCAAGGAGTATCCCAATGGTAATGAGTTATCTTGTTTCTCTCTTTTTGATCTACATTCATGGTCCATTATTGGCCTTTGCCGCATCTTCTGCATAAGACAGAGCATTGGAGCTTTCTATGTGGGTCATTCCCAGAAGAAGTATTTCTATGAATGCCTTGTCTACAATTCCTTCTCAGATGACCTACTCTACCACAATTAAAATATTTAGTGTTTTGATGTCTCTTCATACCTTTTCAAACTGCTTCTCCTATTTTGGCAATGTTATTGCCAAAGAACTCAACATGAACTATGTGTAGGATCTATTACTCCATTGGTGCTGATCTGAATTTTAAGGGCCCAGTTATCTTTTTAAATTCTAAATTATCATTTTTGAAAGCCACAAATTCAGTGAGTACTCATCTAACTTCTGGATCTGCTACCGTATTTGTACAGCTTTAGTTAATAGTTGCAAAAAGACAGTGAATTGTTTTCTTGGAACTTGTATAGCCTTAGTATATATTTGCAATTCTTTTTCACTGGTTATTGACTACTGTCCCAGGTATTCAAGGCTACTGTATGGCATAGGGACAAATTGACTATTGACGCTTGACTATCTGGATCAGCACAATGGCCCTCACCAAGAATTTGATTTTGGGAGATCTCAAAACCCTGAATCTACCTTGATGTTCAAAGTCCTTAGATTCCTCTCTTTAGTAACTCTTCCACTGTAGTTGTGGACTATGGTTTAATACAGCTGAGACTAACTGAAGCCAGTCTTGTGGAGTAACTTATTTCTTGAAGTCCATGTTCTGATATCTGGCCATGTCTTTGCCAAACAAGTGCCATGTTCCATGGTTTCTGTTGCTTTTTCTGATTTTTAGAAGAATGTGAAGGCTCTGGATTACCTGATAGGGAATGCTTCTCAGATGGTGCCAGGGGTGACCACTGGCAGTTCCAGGCAGAATGATAGAGGGAAGGAGGAGTGTGAACTTCTCAGGGATGAAAATGTTGGAGTCTTGACTGACTTTTCCCCTGATCAATGCTTGTGATAAGTGCTATAAAGTTCCTCGTATCATGCGCCCAGGCATTTTCTAGATTCTAAGCAGTTTTATAGTCTTCGAAGAGGTAACCATTAGTAGAAACTGGAGAAAGGACGCAGGAAGTCCAGATGGTCCTTGCAGCTTTCTGTATTTTTATTTATGAATAGGCTTTTAAGAAATTCCCAGGTGATTGCTAGGAACTGCAGCCATTACCTCCTGTTACTAAGTCAGAACACTACACCAAGACACCCACAGAGCCATCCATTCCTTAGCTTTTCAATTCAGTCATTTTCCTGTCCCTCTTTCACCTCTTTTACCACCAATACTTGAGTTCCCTCTGGTAATGGCATCATTAAGGGGATTAACTTGGATTCCTTAGAGTAGATCTATTTCTGTTGCAAAAATGCTGGTGGATTCAAGTCATGATTCCCATGGCTGGGTTTGGAGCCTGCAGCTCTGACTTTGGCATGTGTCATTGGCTGGAAAGCAGTCACAGGAGTTGAGGGTGGCATACATAGCTGGAGAGCAGAGTATTTTCAGTCTATGTGCATGTAACTGTCATAAACACAAAGGCAAATGTCTATGCAAAATTGTAGACAAAATCAGACTATTTTTCTTTTAAAAGTTTGTGTATTTTACTTCTTGTTTATGAATGTTTTCTTGCACATATGTCTGGTGAGATGGCTCATTGGTTAAGAGCACTACCTGCTCTTCCAAAGGTCCTGAGTTCAATTGCTAGCAAACACATGGTGGTTCAGAACCATCTGTAATGAGATCTGGTGCCCTTTTGAGGAGGAGACCTGGCCAGTTGTACTCATCAACTTAGACCATTAAACACAATATAGACAAGTTCAACAGAACCACCTTATACAGGCTGACCATGCATGCTTCAGCATCACCAGGGAATAAATTTCATTTATTCATTCATGTCTGTGTACTACATATTTACATTCCCAAAGAGGTTATAATAGGGAGATGGAGCCCCTGGACTTAGTGAGTCAACATGTGGGTGCTGAGAACTGAACCCAAGTCCTTCCAATTACAGCCAGTATGTTGTGCCATCACTCTTGCCACCAAATTCAATGTATTTGCATATGCTCCATATGCTTCAGAGTCTGTCCACTCATACAAGATTCTAGTGAGTCTCAGTGAGGTTCATGGGGTAGAGGTTCCTTTATGTTAAGGCAAGTATAGCCTTTTCCAGACTGGCAGATAGCTCTGTAGGTAAAGCTATTGCCTTGCAAGCAATCGGAGTAACTGAGTTCAAATCACTCGAACTCATGTAAAGCTGGACACAGTAGGGTGTGCCTATAATTTCAGGGCTCCTATTGTGAGAAAGAGGGAGATGGAGACAGCAAACTCTTCAGAGACTTGAGGGTCAGCTAATTTAGAGAAGCACACAACAAAGAGACACTGGATTAAGCACTGTGGAAAATGAGTGTGTGAAGGTGCCCTCTGACCTTCTCATGAGCACTGTGGCACACTTGTACCCCTGCTCTGCATGCACATGCCTTTTCCAGTGAGCATACACACACGCACATGCACACACACACACACACACACACACACACACACACAAAACACTTGGTTGATGGCACCAGAGAGAGGTTCACCAACTGAGGTTGTCTTTCGGCTTACACACACAATGGCACATGTGAACCTTCACATACATACACATGCAACTATATATATGAACATGTGCATACATGTGCATATACACAAGGGGTCTGGAGAGATGACTCAGATGAAGGAATACTAGCTTTTCTTGCAGAGGAACCTAGATTGGATCTCAGAAATCAAGTTGGTCCGTACATACCTGCACACACATCATGTACATCTGAAGTTCACAATACTCATTTCTGGGAAAAGCTCAACAAAGGTTGTTTCAAGAACTGTCTATACTAATTCCAAGGTCAAAGAGCTGTATTTATAAAAACAGTAGCATTTATTTATTTAGGTTTTTAAAAAAGATTTATTTACTAATGTATTTTATGTATATGGATGCCTTTTCTGCATATAAATCTGCACACCAGAATAGGGTATTAAAAAGTTGTGAGAAACCATGTGGGTGCTGGGAATTGAACTCAGGACCTTTGGAAGAACAGCGAGTACTTTTAACCACTGAGCTATATCTCTCTTCTTAAAACTACAATTTACTTAGAATCATAAGAATCACTTATCAATAGATGCAGCTTGTATTCATTTCTAATATGTGTCACTACATAACTGAATTCACTTGTCAGCTTTCTAATAAAGAGTGTCCAGTAACTTGAATTTCAAAATACTTATTCTCTCTTTTGCAGGTTTAGACACGAAAGAAACCAGAGAGAGAAGAAAAATAGTTAAACACAAAACCTGAAGACAGGTGAGCAGAAATAAACTTGAGTAAAATAGCTCTGGGAAATTGCTTAGAGCTCCAGTTGTTCCCACTTGATCATAGAGAGGGCAAGGATAGGGTACTTGGGGTTTATTTCCCATAAGTCTTCACAACAGCCTTAGAAGGCAACAGGCTGAGGAATGGGGGAGGGAGTCAGCTGGAAAAGAAGTTGGACAGCTGAGAGGGAAGCTGGACAGCTGGAGGAGAAGCGGGACAGCTGAAGAAGATGTCCAGAAGCTTCTGTATTTTCTTTTTTTCTTTTTTTGACTTTAACAGACTATCAATTCCAAATTTTATTTATTTATTTATTTTTTCTTTTTCTTTTTTTTTATTTTTTATTGTTAAAAGGAAAATTTACATTTACTCCCCTTGTTCCCGGCCCACCCGCTCCCCCACTACCCCACTGCCCTCCCCCTGCTTCCTTAAGATGGTGC
>JAQHUG010000827.1:67852-79922 GCA_028555095.1 Dicrostonyx torquatus | reverse complement strand
GCCTGCCCATCTCTTCCTCTCCAGGTGGATCAACTATTAGTAGCTAGTGGTCACTTACTTGGTCTGAGGGGATTGCTCTGGTCCACTCCAGTCGGAGGGATCTGGAGCAGTGTTGTTCACCAAGGACTGGCTGCAATCAAAGGGGTGGGCTTCTCTGCTGGAGCCCTGCAGGTTTATGCTAGACCCACCCTCGTCCAAGGTTCCAGCCCTGCCGCAGACCAATTCCCACCGGGAACCGGGCCTCAGTCAAAGGGGAGCCTTGCCCAGGGACACTCTGGGGTGTGGGGCACAGAAAAGCCGGGGCCAATGTCCCAGACCTGCCACAGGCCAATTCCCGTGGGGAACTGGGGTCCCGCCAAAGGCGAGCCTAACCCAGGGACCCTCTGGGATGTGGGACACAGCAAAGCTGGGCAAAGGGGAGAGGATATCTCCTAATCGAGCAGAGAGGCTGGGGGCTAGATTTGATCTTACCCTGAGTTGAGCCGGTGGATCTGAAGCTGTGGCACTCACCAAGGACCCGCCTCCATGAAAAGGCAAGCTTCTGTATTTTCTTGTTAACTTCTGAGCAGCAGTGGGGGAGGGGGAACAAACACCTGCACTAGCCATGCTGGACGGAAGAGAAATTCCAAGTTCACCTTCAGGCACATCCAGGAAGTCATGGCCCCTGCTGACCTCCTCTCCTTCTCCTTTCCTTACTTCTTGATGTCTCTCCCCAGATTTCTCCTATTTATTCTCTCTGCCCTCCAGCCCCACCTGTCCCTTCTCTTGCTTAGCTATTGGGCATCCAGCTCCTCATTAGATCAATTATGTGATTTAGACAGGCAAAATAATACAACTACACAAAGTTAAACAAATGCAACTTAAAAGAATGCAACACAAATCTGCATCATTAATGTTTTCCAATATAAACAAATCTATCTTAAAATAATATTCTACAACAGGATCCCAGGTCTATCACTTTGCTCAGGAAACAAAGATGTCCGCAGTGGTCTTCAGTTTGTAGGAATGCACCCCATTGGCTGAAGCCAAATAAGCAGTAGACAATTGTGCCAGCACCCAGAGCATTCCTGAAAGCCCCATCATGCACCAGGGCTCAAAATGCCCTCTGATTTGAAAGGAGGAACTCCAGCAGCCATGTGCAGAGAGAGCCAATAGGAGCCAGTTGTCTTCCTCTTGAGCGGTTTCTTCAGACACAAGGAGTCCATTCTGTAGCCACACTATCAATAGGAGTAGCTGAATTTCTGTAGAGGAGCATGATTCTCTTTGAACTATAAGGATTAGAATTCCATAACAGAGACAGGGCCACTTCTGAAGACCCCACCAGAGTCTCCTTTTTCGGGGATGAGAGGAGCTTAACTAAATCAATGCTCAAAGAAATCATATTCTCGTGTCCTGGACCACTTAGTCTAAGTGAAAGGCAGTCCTCCTCAGCAGGGCGCCTCTGCTGCACCTCTTCGTAAATGATACCACCCTCCGCATCACTTCTGTTTGGTAATACCATGGAAGTCTTTGTACTCTCATGTTCCGACCCTATTCCTATAGTGTTTGAAGGGAGGGGCTGTTGCCTGCATAGGTATATATGTGTGTGTGTGGGGGGGTACCTGCATGTGTGTATGTGTGTGTGCCTGCATGTGTGTGGGGAGTGCCTGTAGGAGTGTGTGTGTCTGTGTGTGTGCATGCATGCATGCGTGCATGTGTGTGTATGCATGCATGAGTGTGTGTACGTGTGTGCCTCCAATCAATCTCTCTTTTTTTTTCATCTCAGGTCTCCAGTTCATGGACTGCTGCTACAGACATGTACAGTGGGTTTTTCCTGTCAATCAACCCAATATGGAACTCCCTCACAAGCACACCCAGATGCTTTCTACCAGGTGATTCTAAAGGAGATAAACCAGGGAGATCAGGGAACAGCCTGGCTTATTTCTCTCTCCCTTGCCACCTTATTTTTGTAACAGGGTCTCTCATTGAGCCTGGATTTCATTGATTTGTCTAGACAGACTGATGAGATCCAGGGACTTACCTGTTTCCCTGGTGCTGGGATTACACATGCACACCTCCACACCTGGCTTTTACAAGGATGCTGGGGACAGAACTCTGGTCCTCATGTGTATGCGCAAGAGTTCCCATTCACTGAGCCCCATCTCCAGAAAACATTTCAGTTTTTGATGACCTACTGCCTTAGTTAGAATTTCTATGCTGTGAAAAACACCATGACCACAGTAATTATGGGAGGAAAGGGTTTATTTGACTTAGATTTCCACCTTGTACTTCATCACTGAAGAAATTCAGAACAGGGATTCAAGCAGGGCAGTATCTGGGGCAGGAGCTGATGCAGAGGCATAGAAGGGTGCTGCTTACTAGGTTTCTCCTTATAGCGTGGTCAGTTTGCTTTTTCATAAAACCCAGAACCACCAGACCAGGGTGGCATCATCCACAATGGGCTAGTACCCCCTATAAAATTTAATTTAAAAATGCCTTAAAACTTAACAGAAATTTTCTATTTTCAGATAACTCTATCTTATATCAAGTTGACATATAACTACCCAGCACAACTACTAAGCACAGGCTAAACCTTCAGTGTCCCTGAAGATCTTTCAGGCGGGGATATTGAGGGTAACAGAGGGGTGGGTGAAATTATAGATATGAACACACACACACACACACACACACACACAAATATATAGACACGCAGAGCTGTGTCTTGCTCCATCCCATACAAGTTGATGAAAGGCAGGTATTGAGAAGGTGTGGCTTTGGCATCTGTAATAAGAATACAGAAATGTGAGATTGAATAGAAAAGAACAGTGGGTCACATGTCCCAGCCTTCACTGGGCCACTCTGACCACAGCCCTGGAAGCAGAACGCAGCCACAGTGCATATGCAGCCGCATAGATGCACAGATAGCTCACATGCTTGGTCTCTTTTCAGGGAACAGCTCACTAAAATGCAGCCTGACACTGAATGAGAGGCCCATGCTCTCAGAAACCTGCAGATCCTTGTAAAGGACATCTATAGGTTCCATATTTATACAGAGACACTCCAAATTTCTTACCTTGTGGAAAGACTGAAAACTCTGCTGTTACTATTGGCCATTAGAGCACAGTGGTTCTCCCTGGCCATGGCTGTGGGGAAGATGTAGGCAGACTCACTGTGCTCCACAGCTTCCTCACCACACTGATCTTATTGGTGTGAAGGGTGAATAAGGAGTCCATCATCTCTTATCTGATCACCCGCTCACATGGACATTTTATGTGTCCCTACCTGTTGCATCTTGGACATGAACATCACATTTTTTTCAACATTACCTCCCAGTGAACCTCCAGGATATACACACTTTCCCTCATGTCAGGCAGACTGCAGTTGGCCTCCTGGGTGGCCCTGGGTGGCTCTGTGTGTACAGAAAAGTGGTCTGTATAGGGACCATAGTAGCCATTGACTTTATTCTTCTTGATGGGAAACAGATTCAGCAACTACACTTGGGAAGTCCCAACAATCTAGTAGAGCAACCCTTTTCTGATGGGGACAAAACATCTAGGAGGCAGTCAGGAGGTGTTACCTGGAGACCGTGTCCAGATTGTCCTACCTCAGAAGACCCCTGGACTCATGGAAAAATCACGGTTAGGCCCAAGTGCTCAATCATACAGGAGTAAGGGTCCTCATGCTCTTAGGAACCCTGCCTCCAAAAGAGGAGATGAAGAGCTGTAGCCCAGAGGGGCAGCAACTCAAACATACCCACACAGCCCTCACAGAACACCATACAGACGAGACATATGTCCTGGCTCCCTTCTAGGCACTGGACCAGGATGTCATATGAAGTCCTTACTGCAATGTAGTCCACTATGTACACAATTACTACAGCGGGGCATCCGGCATGTGCAGGCTGTGCCAGATCCTGAATAACCTGGGAGAAAGGCAGGGCGATTCCTAAAGAATAATCAAGGCTGCATTCGCTTGGACAAGCAACCAAGGCTGGTTATTTTCTCTGGCTTGGACGTGAGTGCTGCCACTGGACACAAAGAAGTTGTTCTAAACAAAAATGAAAATCCTTACAAGACCATGCACTTCTCACTTTCTCTTGAGGAAGGAGACACCCAAGGAGCCCTCCTTCTCTGAGGTCACATAAATGGGGAACAGCTGCTGGGGTTTCAGAGTGGGGCATCTTCAGTGGTGTAGCTGCCTGAATGACACCCAGAGAAAATTCCTGTAGCTGCCTGTGCACCCTCTTGCTCCCATAAATAACCCCAGGAAACTCCCTGCTTCACCACTCTGGTCTGGGTGGAGCCGTTCTTTGGTCTGTCATGGGCTGTTGTCTACCACAGGCCTTTCTTTAACATTGCACCCTCAATTTTCTCTTCAAGGTTTCAGTTTCTCTACCAGCAGATACTGCTTCTGCCTCTACTACCAACAAATGGGGAGATTTCTCCGTGTCAAGAGCCTTGTGGAAGGATGCTGATTGCCTGCCCAGACCACCTGACTTTCTGGAGGATCTGCACCAGGAACAGGTGTTCATATTACTAGGTCTTCAGGTCATGTGTCCAGTCCTGTGGATGGATCTTTCCTGGGGTAATCAGTGCCACCAAGAATGTGTGAGTAAGCATTCCTCAAGCTAACAGGCAGAACTGAGGTGGTGATTCTCAGCCTGGCTGGATGAGTGTCTAGGATGGGTAGCACACACCTGTGTACTTGTAGGGGAATTTCCAGAAGGTTGGCATGTGGGACAGTGACTGAAGTCGACCCACCCTGATTGTGAATGGTACCATCCAAAGGGCTGGGAGCCAAGGGAGGACATTAGGGCAAGAGTAAGACTTGGGTGTGCAAGCCCCTTCTTTGAGGAATTTACCCAGTGTTGTAGCAATCCTCCAAGGACTTCATGTCAACTCCTTTTTCCTTCAGTCTATTTCAGTGCTGGGGAGATTGTATGTATTCAGCAGCAGAGTGGAACTGTTGAGGCATCCAGCTTCCAGACTGGGCATGTCTGTTGTCAGTGGGGAATATACCAGCCCTTCTGTTAACCTTTACCCAGTCCAATAAATCTTCAGGGCCAGTGAGATGGGCTCACTAGGTAAAAGATGCTTGTTACCAAGCCTGATATCCTGGGTTTGATCTCCAGTACTTACACAACAGGAAGATAGTAATAAGAATTAAACTATTGTCGAAAATATGAATAGCAAGAATGATAAGTAAATCTCCTTCCATGCACAACTCTTCTTCTGGAGAATGCGGACAAGTACAAGGGCCAACTGTGAAGGGTTAATTGGCTGGAAAACTGAAATTGAGAGAGGTGGTCTAGATATTCCTGGGATGAGAGCATTAGCTATGAAAAAACATGTCCACACCTTGTTCACAGGTGGGTATTGGAGATGATGCAACCACTGAGGTTGAACTGGTAAACCACATGCTTACCCCTTCCCCTTGGTCACATTGCACATGGAGGCGACAAGCAAAACATAAGCTCGCCTTGACAGCATGAAGTTTCCTGATTATATGTTTCCTCTTCCTCTCTCTACTTCTTTTTTTCCCATATTCTTTTATTTTTTCATTCAAAAATTTACACTTCCTCTCCTTCTCCCAATCCCCTGCTGCTCCCCCACTACCCCTCCTCCCTCCCCCTGCTTCCTTAAGAGAGGGCAGGGTATCCTGCCCTATGGGAAGTCCAAGGCCCTCCCCCCTCCATCCTGGCCCAGGAAGGTGTGCATCCAAATAGACTAGGTTCCCAAAAAGCCAATACTTGCAGAGAAGATAGGTCCCTGTGCCATTATTGATGGCTTCTCAGTCTGCCCCCATTGGCAGCCACATTCAGAGAGTCTGGTTTGATCACATGCCAGGAAATAGAAGCTGTCATCAAAAACCTCCCAACCAAAAACAGCCCAGGACCAGATGGTTTTGATACAGAATTCTACCAGAACTTCCAAGAAGAGCTAATACCTATACTCCTTAATGTGTTTCACAAAATAGAAACAGAAGGGACATTGCCAAACTCTTTTCATGAAGCAACAGTTACCCTGATACCAAAACCACACAAAGACACAACCAAGAAAGAGAATTACAGACTAATCTCACTTATGAACATCAATGCAAAAATTCTCAATAAAATACTGGCAAACTGAATCCAGGAGTACATCAAAAAAATCATCCATTATGATCAGTAGGCCTCTCTATTTCTTTGCTTCTTAGTAGTGTGTGCGCCTGTGTGCGTTTGTGTATGTCTGTGTGTGTATGTCTGTACATGTATGAGAGAAAACAGAGACAGAGACACAAAGAGAGGCTTATATAGAGAGAAGATGTGTGTGTGGAATATATGTGAATACAGACAGTGCTATGTGTGCCACAGCAGACTGTGAAAGTCAGAGGAATTCTTTATGTGTAGGTCCTTGTCCTCCACCTGTTTGAGACAAGGTCATGGCCACTGTATATACAGGTTAGTGGTCTATGATCTGTAAATGTTCTGTTTCCACCTCCCATCTTACTGTAGAAGTACAATAATTCTGACATTGCTTTGGTGTTGAGGACTTGCATGCAGGTCTGCAAGCTTTTGCAGAAGAAGGAAGCAAGGTGGTGATGGTATCTGCTATTGAAGTAGCCATTTTGTAAACTTTGAAGAAAAGGCCAAAATTATGAGCTGCAAATCAAGGCCATCAGGTGTTTGTTTTAGAATTTTGTTACAAAGAAAAGCAGTCCCTCCACACCCCATTCATTTCAACCACTAAAGTCATGTACCTGGTGTTCACATCTGAAATACTCTTACTGGTGGTATACTACAGACCCTGTAGACACTTTTAGCCATAGATCAAGTCTCAAAGGCAGTAGACCCTTTTCACAGAGTCCTGGATCAGCAGTTTTGTGGTCTCCATCTATTCTGCTCCCTGAAGATGAAGACTACATTATTCTGCTGCCTCCAGGAGCCTCACAATTAGAGACTAAAATTTAGGCCATGGGTCATCAAAGATTGATTTCTTTTCATGTTTGATTCCCTAATGGCTTGATTAAACTGGATTGCTTCTTATTCCATCCTCAGCTGACTTCGGGAATGGCTGCTACCATTTCTTTTCCTTTTCTTCAGAGATAAGTTCATTAAGTGTATCTGCATTTATGTCATGTGTTTTAGCACAGTCATCCTGGCCCACTAAAATCTAGTCCTTTTATTTTCTTCACAGATCTGATTTCACAAACCTCCAACCTTTACCAGAGATTTTATCAAACAAAAAGTATGGGTAGTTCTTAAACTGTAGGTGGTCACAAAGGACCCCTCTGGGTTAGCTAGAAGAGAAAACTGTGATAACTGTGACCTGAATTGAAACACTCCTGCTGAAGGCAGAGCTGCAAGCACATGGCAGAGCCCCTAGTCTTCCCAGGTGTATATTGTTGCTGCCAAAGTGAAGGCCTGGGTCACACATGGCAGGACAGATTTGGCTATCATCTATTCTGTGAACTCCATAAATGTGAAATTAAAATTCTAAGAAAAGAAGAAAGAAATTTTAAGTGTCCTTTGGGCAGAGAGGTTTGGGTGAGTCTCCCAGTGGAGTTGGTGTGAACAGCATGCTATTTTAACTGGCCCTTCTGTCCCTGTGACTAGTGTCCTGTGACAGCTTCCTACTTTAGTATGAAGCTGGCCTGCACCCCCATCTCATAACTGCCCTTCTTTTTCTGTCCCTTGCTTTGACTTAACTCTCTATGTCTATGGTTCTAAAGAAATTAATTTCATCTTCAGCCTCGGTGGTCATATGACTCAGGTCTGGCCAATTAGAGCATCACATTACCTAGGATACAGTGATTGGCTCAATAATAGCCACTTGACTAGTATGGGAAATTGAAGCTGAAGATACTCAGTGATAGAACTTACTGTAAGGTTGACTGGAACTATATATGCTCTCCTCACAGGAGGTCTGGGAGGACAGAGTGGGCTGATGCTGTTGAACCAGGACAAGATGAGATGGTGAGCTCCTGCAAGCCTCCTGTGAACAGAGGCTGCAAAATAAAAAACAGAGGAAGGGGAGAAATAGGAGGGAGAGAGATTTGAAGGAAAATTGAGCCAAGATCAACCAGTGTTGGGGGTGACCCTACAGGGACGCCACTTGTGGAGGGGGCTAGAAGGCCTGGAGTCAACCACAAAGACTCTGGAAGTCAGGTGACTACCAAAACTCAACTCCTTTATTAAGGGTATGGGCAGGCCTCTCATATCCCA
This sequence comes from Dicrostonyx torquatus, assembly GCA_028555095.1. Taxonomy (NCBI): domain Eukaryota; kingdom Metazoa; phylum Chordata; class Mammalia; order Rodentia; family Cricetidae; genus Dicrostonyx; species Dicrostonyx torquatus. The sequence goes on along the minus strand of JAQHUG010000827.1, from coordinate 71,740 downwards.
TCCCAAGGTTCCATTGGCTCAGGTGGCATCTGTGCTGTATTGTTCTTCCTTCATTGGCGTCTCTGGTCAGGTTTCTTTTTGCCTGCAGTTTCTGGGTATAGCAGCAGCCCTTAGGTTGGCTCAGGGAGGAAGTTCCTGCCATGCATGCTCATGTTGGCTGGTTTTAGCAGGGTGACTGAGGCTTGGGGGGCCTGGCTGAAGTTTCTCTTACAAGTCTGAACCAGGAGCTTCTCTCAATTTTTAGCTATTCATTAAATTTTACTGTCCATGTAGGGCTTTCAAAGTTAAAATGAATAATATTAAAATGAAACATTATCAACAGAGGGGGAAATCATATATGTACTTTTTCTATTTAAATTGAAGTCACTTGAGTATTTCTAAGGTATACTAATAAAAACAGTGTTCTTAGAGATATATAAAAACTAAAAAATAACAAGTAACCAAGTTTTAAAAAATGCAAACACCCAAATCAGAACAAGTGGAACATTGGGAGCTCAGATTGAAGCCTAAACTCCAAGTCTGCACACTTTGTTCCCACTCAATGAGATCCAAGGACAAGGAACTTCTTTCCAAGGCTCAAAAGGAACGTCAGCTTTCTTCATGGGGACGTGTGGCACAGGGAGCACTGTTCTTAGTGTCTTCAGTTATTGCTCTTTTGCAGACATGTCTAAAGGGATGTGTGCTCCCCACACATTGTAAGTAGAACCTTATCGGGTCCAAAGCAAACACAGAACAGACACCTGTATTTCCTGTCGTGTAGGGAGATGTCTATGATTAGATAGCTGCACCCTATATGGGGGGGGCCTTACCACACTAGGGCAGAACACTGTTAAATACAGTCAAATGATGCAAAGAGGTTGGATTGAAATTGCAGGAAAACACAGGCTTCCTGAATGAATTAAGCACATTGTTGCAGTTCTGTCTGAAAGACAGTCCCAAATTAAATTGGATTGGATGAAGTGACCAAGATGATGGTCAGCATGAGGTGGGCATCCAAGGCATTGCTGGTTGCAGAGGGAGGTGTTTTAGATACTGTGGGTACTGGTCCTAATAGCACAACCAAAGATAGGGAGCTAGAGGCTCAGTGAGCAGATGTGCCTTCTGTTCAGTTCTGGATCTGGCAAGCAGTTCCTGGACAGCAGTAAGCTAAAGGAGAAATGGACTGGCAGCTCAGAACCTATAGTTGGGAGTATGGATGCAGGGGCCTGTTGCCTTGGGTTGCAGGGCCACAGCAATCTGAGCTTCTGTCCTGGCTCTCTCCTGCAGCAGGCACTCCTTACCAGGGCTGGAATTCTCCTAGGTCACTTCAGTTTCCCCACGTGGGGTGGGCAGGCAGCAGCAGCACAGTGCCCTCAGTGCATGGGAAATTTTCTTCTTCATCAGCTTCCAGCCCAGGAGTGGCCTGGTTCCAGAGGCTGTGGGAACAACCTGGGGCTGCTCCTTGGGCATGTCTGGCTCTGTGGATTGTTCCTCTTCATGTTCACAAATCCTTTGCATTTCCCTTTCAGAGATGGCTCAGGGGCAGAGAAATTATTAGGGAGGCTAGCTGCTGAATTCACATTGAATTTAATGTAGTCATCTTGATGGTGTTGGTTGTCAATGAATCTTTTTCTGAGAATTTGTTAGCAGACAGACTATCCACTGAATTTATGTTGAATGCACTGTCCCCTGAAGCGGTGTTGGTGGTGTTGGTGGTCAATGAATCTTCTTCTGGACCCTGTTACCTGAGTAGTGCATCACCTCTGGGCAGCTGCATGTGTGTAGCCTTGCATTGTTTCTGCATCTGATCAGCAGAGCCAATTCACTGCGTCTCCTCTTTCTGGTGTCAGGGAGGTTACTAGCAATTGCAGGGATGATACTTTCCAAACGTCTATCCCCAGAGCCCAGTTTGAATTTCATGATGTTCATGGTTGCTGTTAATTTATTTGACTGCAAGTGTTTAAGGGATGATACAGCCTGTTCACAGGTATAGCCAATGTTACACGTGACCTCCATGACCATGGGAGGATTTCCTATTCCGGAGGTGTTACATGTTCCCAAATATGGCCCAGCCAGGGTTGTTCGATAAGCCTTGGTGATGTAAGCGTGAACAAGATATAAACCAAGAGCAATCTTGCCAAGATGATATGACAGTGCTCAGTAAAGCTATTTGGAATGGGGCACACAGTGGTGGTGATAAGGCGGTACATAGCATCAATAGTGGATTCTTTATAGGTAAAGTGTCCGGTTACCAGTGCATAGAGAACAATGCCAGGTCCCACATGTCCCCTGCCATACCATTATATGGTTTTCTTGCTAGGATCTCCGGGATCCAATATGGCAAGGAGCCCCAGAGATCCTGCAGCATCTGGCCCTTTACGAGCAAAGTGGCAAACCCGAAATCACAAAGCTTGACTTTGCCACCTTCATTTAGTAAGATGTTATCTAACTTGATGTGGCAGTGTGCGATCCTTCTTTGGTGCATGAAGTGCACAGCAGACACCTTCTGATTGAATATCAGCCTAGCCTCCTCCTCCTTTAAACAGGCCACTGCCATGATGGCCATCTCCAGGTCTTTTCCTTCAAAATATTCCATGACCACATACATGGTATTCAGAGTGTTAATGGCATGGAAGCATTCGATGATGTTACAGTGTTGCAAAGATTTATGGCTGGCTACTTCAGATCTGATGTCTGCCACAGTATTATGTGCTTTATGGAGTGCATTGATAGCCACCTGGGAATTTGTGGGAAGTTACTTGGCAAGCAGCACCTCCCCAAATGAACCACAACCTAGAGATGTTAGGATTTTAAAATCCTTTTTGAGGATCTTCTCTTCCCAGGGATTGGCCATGATCATTACTTTATGTTCTCTGTATTTCATTGGAAATTTTAGGGACAAACAAATCTAGGAGAGAAAATGAAATAGATTTTGGATGTAAGTTTATAGGTATGAATTATCTGTCTTGAAATCTGAGATAATCCAAAAAAGCTAAGGATGCCTTTAAGGCCCAAGAAGGACAGAATAATTCAGAGGAGAATTCACATAAACACACTAAAAAAAGAGTGTAGCAGCATCTGTTCAGATTCAGGGGAAGAGCCCATACTCTTCTCGAGAGCACAGCTAAGAATGACAAATAAGATTGGATAAAAATATCTCAGTCAGTGAAAGAATAGAAATACCAGCCACATTTTAAAACCAAATAGAATTTCATCAGAAAGAATCAATAAATCAGTGTCAAACACTGAAAGGCAAACAGAAAACAAGGGGAACTCACTTTTTCAGGATCCATCTAGTTTGGAATGCCCAAGTCTATGAGAAATAACTGAGTCCAAATCCTCATACAGCAACCAGCTCTTCCTCTAGGTACAAGGACAAAACCCACCCGCAGGATCCACTACCATGGAGTGGTCACTAGCTGACCTCACAATGACTCCCTGTGATGTCACTTGCACTGGCCAATCACGGCTGAACAAAACCAAGGTATTTCGGTTGTTTCCCCTCTCAATGTCATTTAAATACAATTTTTATTTAAAAAGGTTTTTCCATTTTACCTAACAACCACAGTTCCTCCAGCCCCCACCGCCCATATCCCTTCAATCAACCCCCATGCATCCTCAAAATGCTAAGGCCTGCCATGGGGAGTGAACAAAGCTTGGCCTATCAAGTTGAGGCAGGAAAATCTTCCTCCATAGAAAATGGAATCCAAAAAGCCAGTTCCTGCAATAGGGATAAATCCTCGTCTCACTGTGCTCAAGTCACAGAACTGTCACTCATTTTCAGAGGGCCTAGTGTAGTCCTATGCAGTATTCCATCTGTCAGTCCAGTATCAAAGAGTTCTCATGTGCTCGTTTCAGCTGTCTCTGGGGGTTCCCCATCACGCTCTTGACAATTTTGCTCATATAATC
>JAQHUG010000827.1:31201-42089 GCA_028555095.1 Dicrostonyx torquatus | reverse complement strand
TTGCCCAGGGACACTCTTGGGGAGTGGGACACAGAAAATCCGGGGGAGGAGGAGAGGGGACCTCCCAATGGAGCAGAGCGCCTGGGGGCTAGAGGTTGTTCTGTTCTTACCAGTCCAGTTGGGCGGGTGGATCTGAAGCTGTGGCACTCACCAAGGACCCACTGCCATGAAAAGGATACGTAAAAATCTTTACCTAAAAGTGTCAGACAGTTGGAGACAACACAAGCAGCCATAGAGAGGAAACCGAGTCTGGTTTTCTGTGATCTGGGGCAAATAACCAGGTGTTATGGCAGCAGGGACAGAATCTGCCAGTTACACCACAGCAGAGGGAGACGGTAGCTGGATCACAAGGACAACAAAGGACAAACTTCAAGATAGGAAGACACAGGAGCAAAGGAGAACTAGGAAGGAGTCTATCTTCTCCAACAGCACACCAGGAAACCCTGATACTATCAAGGGACAGAAGAGAATAGACAACAATCCTATAATCAGAAACAAGCCACAAATTTATAAGAATTAGGTCAGGTGTGGTGGGGCATGCCTTTAATCCAAGAACTAAACAAATAAACAAATGAAAAAAATTAAAATTTAAAAAAGTTAGAGGGTGATGAGCAATACAATTCTGACCAACTAGCATTTGATTCCATACCATCCCAGCCAATCTCTGTGCAGACTTAGGAAGGAAGGGCTACCATGTCTTTCCCAACTGAGGACACAGGCACAGGGAAGACAAGCAATGTACAAACCACACAGAGCCAAGGTTTCAGATCCAGGGACGTCTCATTGTTGGAAACCATGCCATAGCATCCCTGAGAACTGAGTCATTGGGCTAAGCAAGGTGAACAGGCAGAGGAAGGGATGCACTTCAGAGTTCTCCATCATGGGTTCTTCTCCTGAATGCATCATCCACCTGGGGACTCACACTTTCCTGCCCCATGCACAGCACACAGTGAGTCCTCCCTAGCACTATGTAGGGATGAGCCACGCTGGACCACATACCCGGTCATCAAGCTGATCCCACGGCTTACAGGCTGTGTAAAATCAATTGCTCTATAATTCCATTTCTCCATTTTCACAGGGGGAAACTAGAAATGTCTAGCTCCCATGGCTACTTAAAAAATGAATTAGAGGTCCAGAACAGTCCCTGGCACACACTGAGCATTCAATACACATTAGCTGTTCTAAGCACAGAAAGACAAATCCCGTGTGTTCTCACTTACACATGGAAGCTAAGAAGTTACCAGAGCCTGGATACAGTGTAGGGAGGTAGAGCTTGGCAGCAGTATAGATTCTTTACACTGTCTGTGTAGATAGTACCAAAATGCACAGATAATGGTCCAACTTCATCATGTAGACAATCAAGTCAGAATATTTAAGAAAATGCAGATCAGAAAAATAAAGTCTAAGATTTCTTATCTCCTGCTGGGGAGTGTATCAGAAGGTCTTCTTCAGACAAAGGAAGTGTGCAGAGTTTATGCAGCCGAGTCTCTGCATATTCATGTGGGAAAGCTCTTGAGTATGGGCATGCTCTTCAGCATACACAGTAACACATTTCTGAGCATGCCCAGTTTAGGGTCAGAGCTCAAAAAGGAAAAGTGAAGGACACAATTTTGTTACCCTTTAGCTCAAACTCAAGGAATACATGCTTACAAGGACAAGCTAGCAGACAGAAACATTTGGGTGTGCTCAGCTTGTCTTCTGACAATGGCCGACAGAAGATGGTTTGCTCTGTTGTACAGTTAAAGGTGTATTAAAGCAAGAGTTTCCCCCTAAAAGTATCTTTACAGCAATAAATTGTGTATAGAAGGTCAAGAAAAAGAATGCAGTGTGGACATTTATGGCTGTAAGGAAGGAGACTCAGAACACATGAAAAGAACTATTTCCTGTGGGGATCCAGAAGAGCCTCCCATGGGGGATTTCCTACCCCAGGGCTCCAGACCTTGGAGGCTTTCCCAGGGAAAGGGGGTGCTGGCTTTGGGGGGTCTTACACACTGTGTTACTGTAGTTCAGAGGCAAATATTGCCCACTCTCTGCTCTGGACTGCAGGCTGCCTGAGCCTTGTTCAGCTGCAGACAAATATGTTCTTTCCTTGAAACATTCATTTCAGAGACCTTTGAGAGAACAGGATGTTGGAGTCAGGGCGAATGGAGAAAAGAAGACATGGAAGCTGTGAGCAGTCCTGGAGTGAGGGGAGCTGGAGCAGCAAGGGTTGTGCAGAGGAGCGAGCCCTTAGAGTGTGTAGGTGATTGCTGGACCAGCTCCTGGCCGGGGCCACAGGGACAGGGCTCCTCGTGGTGCAGTGTGATCTAAAGTGAGACTGGAGAGAATAAGGTCAAAGATCAAGCATAACAAGAGGAAAGCACCCCTGCCCCCTTCTTTTCCCAAACCCAGAACATGTGTCTTGCATTATTGAAAACTCTCATTTCAGGAATAGCACATATTTTCTGTCAGGATCTGACAGGATTTCTGATGAGCCTGATAGAAACCTGCTTCATTTCCACGTGAGATAATGAGTATATGCGAGTTCTCACACATCTCTTTGGGCACGACAAAGATGACATCACTGGAGGGATTGCGCTGTAGATGCCATCTGTATTTTATCTCTCCCAAGCCCTCCTCTCCTCCAGACCAACCCCTTCCCTCTCTTCTCTTTACTTCAGATGCCTTTTTCTGTGTTGTCTCTCTCACTCTCACTTTCCCTAATCTTGTTTTGTTTTCTCTACACCTCCTGCCCCCCTTGTTTACAGGAAGGCACTGGACAAGGCGGCAGGCTGGAAGACATGGCACTAGGGTAGTAACCAGAGATTACCTCTGATCCACAAGCACAAGGCAGAGGGGGGTTACTGCGAAACTGGGAATGGCATGAGCTTTTGAAATCTCAAGTCCCATCTCCAGTGACATACCTTCTTCAACAAGGATACCTCCTATTCCTTCCAGTCAGATCCACCAACTGGGACCAAGTGTTCAAATATATGAGCCTCTAGGGGTCATTCTAATTTGAACACCACTTCTAGTGTCATGATTCAGATTCAAAATGCTGCCCTCAGACTCATGCATTCAAATCATGGTTTCCAAGCATGTTATCGAATCCTAAACGGTGACTGAATAATAATGGGTCTAACCTAAGCAAGGGAGTAATCCACTGATTGATAAAACCGTGAATACACTGTTGGAAGATAGTGAACTGTGGGAGGTAGAGTGTAATGGAAGAAACTAGGTTGCCAGGGTTCCATGGCTTTGAAAGCATATCTTGTCCCCTGGCCCTAATGTTCATCTTCTCTGCTTCTCAGTTGTCCAAATCGAAGCAACTCTCTCCATCGATTCCTCTCTATTTGATATTTGGCCGCATTTCTGCCCCCAAACAATTGGAGCCAGATGACCATAGAGTGATGACCCTGACACCCAAACAAATGGAGCCAGATGACCATAGAGTGAAGACCCTGACACCCAAACAATTGGAGCCAGATGACCATAGAGTGATGACCCTGACACCCAAACAAATGGAGCCAGATGACCATAGAGTGAAGACCCTGACACCCAAACAAGTGGAGCCAGATGACCATAGAGTGATGACCCTGACACCCAAACAAATGGAGCCAGATGACCATAGAGTGAAGACCCTGACACCCAAACAAATGGAGCCAGATGACCATAGAGTGAAGACCCTGACACCAAAAACAAAAGTCAATCTTTACTCCCATTGACTTGTCCTGCTGGAGTGTCTTCACAGCAGCAAAAACTAACACACAGGAAAAGGGGGAGTATTCTTGGTTTCTGAGACAGAGGCTTGAGTGACATTTTATTACAACATTTACTACAATTATTACAATAATTTGTAAAATTTTCTAGCTCCTGGGGCTAGAAAGATGATTATATTTGCTCTGTTCATCATTCATGCAGACCGAGGAGGAATGAATGTTCTATATTGAACATAAATATACTGTGTGAGAACTTGAATAAGATAAAGGCTAATTAGTTGAAAGAAACAGTTCTTCCCCGTGTGAGTATGTGCATGCATGCGTGTATTTGGTTACAAAGGGCACTTAGCCATCAGGAAAAATTGTACCTGTATGAGCCAGGGTTTGACATGAAGGTTTCTACTTACTTGTGTTAACAAGGATATGACAACTATTTCATGTCGATATTTGAATAATCCAGAGTCTAAGAAGCTTGTTCTGTTTTATTGAAATTCATAGAAATATTCCAGGAAGTGATCATGATTTCAATTTTGATTACAACCAAATAGCATCCCAGCAAATCCACATAGGTCATGACTACTTGAAAAAGTGCACAAACCTCAGAAAACTTGTTGGCATCACAATAAGCAGAATCAATATTTAATCAAAGCACTTCATTGTTACAAAGCTTTAGAAGGTTGGCCTTGGGGCTGTTACGCATCCATGTTTGCCTGATTTACTGGAAAATCTTCATTACTGACTCTACGCATTTCTCATCCTCTAAAGGCTTCCTCTGGCTGCCAGGCTGTAGAAACTTCTTCACTGTAGGGAGGTTGCTGACTCTGGTCCTCAGTGCCTGTAAGAAACAGAGAAGAGCCTCAGAGAGCAGCTAAAGGAAAAGCTATTATTACATGCAGAGTCCTGCACCACTGCCAGTCAAAAGAGCAACAGATCTCCTCCATCAGCAGTAGGTGGAGGTCGGAGACAGATACTCAGGGAGAATGAAGTTGAGAGGAGAAAATGGACCTTTCTCCCATGTATCTTAAAGACTCATTCTGCTCCCAGCACTCTCATCTTTGGACTTTAATCCTGTAGACTCATCCCTTCTCGACAATTTAAGGATCAACAGTTTGTTTCCCAGATGTTGCTGATACATAGACAGACCCAAAGAGATAAAATGAAAATCTGGGTCAATAGTGTCCAAAATAGTGGTAGAAAATAGAACAGGAAACCTGGGCCCAGTCACAATCAGCTGTCAAACTGAGGAAGGGAAGTGGGAATTGCCGGAGCTGGCATGGAGCCCACTGGTACAGCCCTTCTTTGGTGTATGCAAGGGTTGATCACTAGCACCACACAAAACAAAGTCAGATAAAACCAGTAAGGGAGCTGCAAGATGCTCAGTGGGCAAAGTGCCTCCTATGCAAACATGAGGTTGTAAGTTTGGATGCGCAGAACCCACCTAAAGGCAGATACAATTGTATGTGCTTTGCCCCAGGGCTGTGGTGCAGAGGATGGAGAAGACAGCTCTGAAATTCATTGGTCAGTCAGCCTAGCTGACCAGATGAGCTCCTGGCTCAGTGGCCAACTCCTCAAAAGATTGTCAGAACCCCTTCTGGCAGGGATCAGCAAGGGGTACCTGGGCGGCAGTGCAAGGTTATAGGAAATGGCAGATCAAGAGAAATAAAGATAGAAATATAGGATAGACAGGGAGGGTTGAAGATAAATACCAAACAGCACCAAATTTATTTCTCAGCCAGCAAATTCCTGATAACAGGCAAAAGGCAGAACAAAGGGCAGTCCAGTCAGCTGACCACATCCCTGCACTGTCCTTGGGAGGAAGAGCAAGCAGGTGCATTATCTCGTTCAGCTAAGTACATTCTAATCTCTAATGAGGGGTGCCTCCAGCTGGCATGCCCAGCCCAAATCTTAATAATGTGTTCTTTCATCTGTGCAAAAATGTTCTTTCTTTTGGGCTTAATCAGAACGTAAAGAGCCCTAAAAAATAGGGGCAGAGCTGACAAGCATGAACTCAAATGATTTCTTTAAGTCAGTAATAACTCCAGCTGGAAGCTGGGTCCCACCTTGGCTCCCACCAAAGACATGTTGGAGAGTGCTTCAAGAAGGCATCCTATGTATACCCCTGTCTTCTGTATGTATAAGAACATTCGTACACACCAGATGAAAACATGCATACAACTCATGCACAGACACACACACAAACACACACACATGCACACGCACACACATACACACACAGAAGAAGTTTTCGGATTGTGGAAATACGTCAGTGAGGAAGGCCACTGTAGAGAGAAATGCAAGATTTGGTAACACAGAAGCTTGAAAAAGACCTCCCCAGATAGCTTCAGTGTGGAAGGGCAGGGCTACAGTAGTCATAAAGAGAATCTTATGGAAATCAGGGCCCAAACCAAGCTGGAATAGGTTATGGAAAGAAAGTGTGAAGCCTTGGACGCTTCATCATACCAGACAAAGTGTACTTCCTGAGCTAGCAGATGGCTCAGACCTAGAGTCTAAAATCTCACTTTGCAGGTATAACCGGGAGTAGCTATGAAGGTGGGAGGAAGCTAGAAGTTGGGTCAAACTATTGGATCCCATGAGGTAAGGTCTGGGCTGCCCCCCAGAGGGTTTGAAACAGAGCACCTTCAGCAGAGGGAAGTTGGCCAAAGCACTGGGGTCCAGCTCTTCCACGTGGTAGAGAAGTGCAACCAGGTAAACATCCGCCCTGCTCAGCTTGTTGCCAACAAGATAATCTTGTCCATGGCTCTTTAACACCTGGGGGATTCAAGATGTTAGATCTTGAAAACTAACAGCCATCAGAATGGGGCCTCTATGACTTTTTATGAGGTTCTCAAATCAAATTCGCTACTCCTGCCCTTTCATGTGTGTATGGAACCCCACACTTTACTGTCAGTTCTGACTCATGAGCAAAATCAAGAAGCAGATCTTCACCCGCTGTTTTGCCATCTGTCCTTCACTGCTTTGCATACATGAACACGTTCAGTTCCAGCCTCCCTATTTCTCCCTGCCTCCCTATTAAAGGGGTGAAGCTCTGACATTTGAGGGTATCCCCTAACTGTAGTCTGCAGTCCCTTAGTGGGAAGTCACCTGTGTGAATACGTCCTTCACACTTGAGTCAACTGCTTCAGTGACTACATCCCTTCTTGTTCTGCTCTCTCAGTGTCCTTATATCTATGGCATCAAGAGTAGCTTGATCGTTTTCTCCTCTGCAACACTGGCTCAGCTTCTTTAGACTAGGCATCCACCTTCTGCGTGTGTGTCTCCAATTAATTTGAGAATGCTAGAAAAATACCATAGTGGAAAGAAGAGTGTGTGGGTGGGGGAGGGAAGGAATGAACTCATGCAACAAAACCAGCACCACAGGATGCTAAAGTCAACATCATGTAGATAATACCCATGTGTTCATGTGTTCTTTAATCTAACTAACTAGGATTCCTTCCTTCCTTCTGTCCTCTTTTCCTATTTTGAAGACAGAATTTCCTGTAGCCCAAGCTGGCCTCAAACTCACTGTGTACTTAACCTAGTCTTAAACTGATCCTCCATCTTCTACATCCTGAGCTTGGCTTACAGGCTTACATCACCATGCCTATCTCTACCTTTGTAGATGAGTGAAAGTCCTTATAAAAATTATTTGAGTAATATGCAATATTTCTTAAAATAATCCTTCAACATTAAAGTCATGAAGAATAAAAAGTTCACCATAGCACTATCAATTAAAAATAATATATTATCAAATACATATCATACAATGTATACACATAGAAATCTGAATGACTTCTTGGTAAAAGAACCAAATGATACTGTACTTTACATGTCTTACTGATATTCAAGGGGCTTGTTTTCAAACAAGGGAACAAGCTATAATGAACAGTGAGCATCTCTTCACAGGATAAATCTTAATTTGTCAGTTCCCAAGTGCCAACAGGGAGAATCTGAGGAAATGGGCATCTATATTATTATCTGTGCTCTGGATCTGATACACACCAATGAATTCGGATTTGTTGACTGAATAAAGGAATGAAGAATAATCTATTGCTAAGTTAGCTTTTACAAAACAAATGAGGACAATATGAGCTATTTACTAAAATATCTCAGCAATGCTGAAACCTACAGAATAAAGGAGAAATGCCATGGCAGTGAAGTGAAGGTGAACGGGCTTCCGAAGTCAAATGCTTCTTCCTCTGTCTACAAGGCTCCTGACACCCTGACATGCTTAGACATTTCTTCTTGTTCACTACGGCCTGACAGAGTGTGATTCTGAAACATGGCCCCTTCATCTACAACTGGAACTCTAAGTAGGATGGCACACATACAACAAACACACGTACACATGGATATGAAAATAGAACTTAATTCCCTTATTCTTGGGCAACTTTCTTTTAAAAACCCGAGAAAAGTGTTGCTAATTCTGGCAGTTAGTTTTGCTTCACGTCTCCTCGGAGTCTCCTCCCCTTCCGTGGCTCTGTCAAGATTGTGTAGCCTGTCTGCATCCATCCTGGAGCAGTATGATACTCTCCTAATGGAAACCTGGTTCAGGTCTCCCTATACTTGGGGTAGAAGAATATTTCCTGATGTGTTACTCTCCTTTTGATTCTCTTGAGTCAAAAGATTGCAGAGTTTTGTTCAATCAAGTTCAGCCTCTAGGGTGGCTCAGATGTTTACATAGTCCAAGTTCTAATATGTGACTGTGAAATCTGTCAGAAAAATTCTATGGTGAGTCACAGCAAAATGGGATTTTGTGGGAACATGAAACCTGATATTTGCTCTAACTATGTCAATAGCTCTTTATGTTCCACCTTTACACAATGCCTGGAGTGTTTGGGTGCTGAAATAACAAGAAAGAAGTGCATTGTGGGAGTGAAGACCAACAACCCAAGGACACCCAGACCCTTTTCCTCTTCCCTCCTTTGGGACTGCGGATCCATTTCTCCCCAAAATCAAGATGGTAAGACCTCTAACCCACAGAATGATGCTGTTAGTAAACAGGACACTTGAGGGGGGAATAGATCCTCCAGGTTAAGTGTTCATGAATGGCACTCTTTCTCCTAAGAAGGGGGGCATCAGAGAGCCCGCACCCCCACCTGCCATTGAACACGCAGACAGAAAGCAGGCATTTCTGCTGCAGCTATGTTAGCTCTTCAGATGTCCCCTGAGGATGAATAGACCCTCTGAATGCTCTAAAGGTCAAGCAACTTGCACTCACCTTCTCATAGGCAGGGAAGTAACGGTTCCTTGCCTTGTCCTTGATCTTGGCAAGGTTCCCCTCTTTCTCCTCTTTGGGAAGGTAAGGTTGATGGAGAACCATTTCATCCAGATCCATCAGACCTTCAGTATACATATCAATGCTGGAAAACAGACATGTGTTCTGCCACATCCCTCTTGCCTCAGATCTTATACTTGAAAAACATAAAAGGCCGTGGTAAAATAGCTCTCCTCTAATGGGGATATGGAGCCCATAATAATAGATTTTTACTGCTGATTATCAATCATTTTAAAGCTTTTTTTGGAGATGGGATCTCTTTATGCAGCTTGGCTGGCCTTTAGACTATGTAGACAGATTGGCCTTAAACACACAGAATCCTCTTGCCTTTGTCACTGAGTGCTGAGTGAGATAAAAGGCAGACACCATCAACTCCAGTAACATTCCATTTTGACTGACCTGAAGGGCTGCTAAGCAATGTTCTCATCATTGATTCCTCTGTTAAAATTTGACTCATTTTCTCTACTTATTGAACATTGCACTTCTTGATCATAAATAACCCATCTATGAACAATCACTCCAAATGATGTGCTTTTATTGCTCATGTGTGTTTATCTGGTAATGAAATTTCTGGATTATTGGCAACTTGATGCTTCAGTTTTTGAGAAAAACCCACAGTTCCACAGATTTAGTGTAAATAGTGTAATTCTTTTTTTTTTTTTTTGGTTTTTCGAGACAGGGTTTCTCTGTAGCTTTGGAGCCTGTCCTTGAACTAGCTCTTGTAGACCAGGCTGGTCTTGAACTCACAGAGATCCGCCTGCCTCTGCCTCCCGAGTGCTGGGATTAAAGGTGTGTGCCACCAGTGCCCGGCCAAATAGTGTAATTCTAACACAGAAGAGAGGAGCCCTCTCAATCAGTCTTGACAGCTCTGAACAGCATTCCCAGAAAAAGCTTCATGCAACCCTGGTGTCTCTGCACCAGACTCTAGGAGCCACAATCAGCCTGACTGTATGTAGATTCACATGGTAACCTATGTAAATGTCAGAACTGGAAGATCAGCCCTTTGGATCCTTCTATTTACTGCTAGTTAAAGATGTAGCGTGAATAATAAAATCCCAGAGACAGAAATTGGGTTTTAACCTGAAAACCAGAAAAGTAAAGCAGTCAAATCACTAGAGAAATCTTACCTCTACCAAGGCTGGGCGACTGCAAACTAAGCAGCCTAAGCCTCTCTCTCTACTCATATTTTTTTATTACCTCTAGTACTGGGATTAAAGGTGTGAGCAACCACCACCTGGATTTGTTTCTGCATTGATATTGTGTAGTCCAGGGTGGCCTTAAACTCATCTGCCTCTGTCTCCAAATTCTGTGATTAAAGGTGTGTCACCATTACCTGACCTCTGGTAGCTTTATCTTTGCCTCTGGTCTTCAGGCAAGATTTATTTATTAAAACACAAATACTAATCCACTACACAAAGAGGTTTTTTTTGTCTAAAGCTGTTGACTAGAATGTTGCTTCTGAAGACTAAACAAAGGGAAACCGGACTCCAGAATCTCCTATTCCACATGACACACTCAACCCCTCCTATTCTTCCCTCATCTCCCCTCATATTCTTCCCTCAATTCCATAGCATTCTTCTTGACTGAAGTCAGTGTATGCATGCCCAAACACCCAGGCATTGTGTCATGAATCTTTTGCCATGGTTCTGTTCACTCAAGATAAAACATAAATATTTCCCACAGTAAATGCATCATACATAGCTCTCTCTTTCATGTCCTTCCCATAGAGATTGTATTTGGTGGCGATGTAGTTGAGAATGGCTCTGGTCTGCACCAGCTTCATCCCATCAATCTCTACCATGGGCACTTGTTGGAACATCAAACTCCCATCTATCAAATGAATCAAACAGAAAGAACAATAAGATGTATATGGGCAGGCTAAAATCAAAAACACCAATGGTAACCTATGTTGGAG